>JACDOX010000097.1:1284486-1386220 GCA_014549065.1 Cardinalis cardinalis
TTGGTAACACTTCAGCAGTGTTTGCATAAGGAGATCCGGTTGGATTGGAATTGGCCACTGGACCTGTGACATTGGCATAACTGATATTGAGACAGCTGCCACTCTGTGGATCCTCTTGTATCTTCTGGATGATAAGTTCAACAGCTTTTCGGTTTTGTTCAGGTTCTCCACTCACAGTGACAACCCTCTCTTGCAAGTTGATCCCATCAGGTTTCTGGGAAAGCTGTACCCAAGCCCCTGACTGCTCCATTATAGCCTTCACTGTAGCACCTCCCTTCCCTATTATCAGACCTGCTGTGCTGTTGGGAACTATAATCTTTACCTGTAATTGAAAAAAATATATATAAATAATACTTCTGCTTTGTGCATAAACACTATAATATTTTTGCTACCCTATAAAAGGAAGGAAAAGAATGAAGCAAGTTAGTTACCATGTTTTTAAAAGAAAGGGTTAAAAAAATTAAAAAGAAACACAGCTCATCATGCTTTTTAATGCTCTGCATGTTTCAAATGTATATTAAGAAGAATTAAAGGTAAATTAACAGGAAAATCATTTCTATCATTCTCCCACCGAAAATACTGCTTTCAGCATAGCACAGTTCAGACCAAAAAGATTAAGCAAATGCAGCTATTATATTCATATGGAAAGATTATCTCAGATTGTATCAAACTAAGTATTTTCACATGATTCCTCTCTTTCCAGGCAAATGCAGCAAAACAGCTTCTTTAGCAAAATTTGTCTGAAATTCTTTACCCTCCTTTAAAACATCTATAGTAGCAATAATTAAAAAAAAAAGAAAAAAAAAGAAAAGAAAGAAACTGAACAAACTAAAATCAGAACAAACAAAAAACCACAACCAAAGCAACATTCGGCTAAACTTTGGACAGATGAAATAGCTGGTCTGGAACAGAACATGATCTTGACTCTTTGATGTGTAACGCACATCACTGTATGGAAATTCATTATCTGATACACTGCATTATTATTATTCAGCCTATGGAAATTAAATTTTACAGGAAAAAGTACCTAAGAGCTGAGAATTTGAGAATACAAAACAAAGCATTTGTACATTTAAAAATTTACCAAATGGTTTCRAACAAAGGTTATTTACCTATAAATCCTACCTTTGCTTCTGTTTAAACAACTTTCAATGAACACAACATARTTAATGTCAATAAATGTATTACCTATTGACTTACTGCTATGAGTGAAGAATGATGCCCAGGATAAAAATTCAATATTTATACATATTTTTCATAGCTTTTGTTTTTGATATACATTTTACAAACRTGTCCCAAAGTTTTAATGTACTATTTTAGGACATTGAATTAATAAGATGTTTTATTTTACAAAAGTTTTGGCTTTAGTAGCTTTGAGTTCAGATATCCCTTCATCCCAATTTTGTGGAATATGTGTAGGGGCAACACTTTTCAGTCCTTTCACCAGAARTCTATCTAAAGTCTTAGCAACAAAATAATAGAAAACACAATTAAATGTTATTAGTAATAGTTTCTTTTCACTGCCTCATTATAAAGTCAAACTAATTGCAAACCAATATGCATGCCCTACAAATAAGGTTTTAAGGCTAGAAAAAGCTTAGATATTTCCAATGGTTATGTTAGCATGAAAATCATATCTTTGAGAATCCAGCATACTAGAAACTTGAGAAACACTTCTATTTATCACCTACACAATATTCACATTAAAAATAATATATCATACTGCATTTTGCACTGGATTGTTTTAAATTATATACATAATTTTTAATTCAGAATTTCATTGGCATCAAAACAGAACATGTTCTATAGAATAAATAAAAAATGATCAGCTGCTGAATTATTCTAAAGGTAATGTGAAAGTAGCGTATTGAAGAAAAATTTCATCCACCTATATATTAAATAAACCTATTTAAAAAAATCACTGTATATATACTTAAATGCATAATGACAGGTTTTATATATATTTTTCGGCAGACTTAGTTTTAAGTCAGGCCACCTCCTAGTAATTTTAAATGTAGTTCAAAGTATTTGGTAATTTTAGGGTAACCTTTTTAAGTATTCCCATCATAAAAAGAAAGAAACAACTCTTACTTTTTATTAGATATTTCAGTTCTAGAGATAAAACACATTAAGTAATTGCTAACTTGAAGAATTGTCCAGATTTCTGTAGATTTGTTTTTTGGGGCAGGGGTTTTGCTTGTTTGTTTTTGGTTTTGGGTTTGTTTTGGTTTTGGTTGTTTTGTTTTATTTGGTTTTTTGGTTTTTTTTGGTTTTTTTTTCTTGGTAACACTCCAAAAATGCAGCACTGCACAGCTCTCATTATTATGGTTTTGTGCTGCATACTACAGAAAACATTTACTTGCCTCCACTGGTTTAAGACACACTAAAAGGTTCTGTGGGAGATTTCAATAAGCAWTGTGCATAGTTCTGACCAAGTCCGGCATAAGTGCCTATGTAAATTGAAGTGAAAGAACTCTAAAAACATAAGAAAGTACAAAAATACACTCTCAAAACCATACACGTGATTTCAGATGTAAATATGATATTTAATGCCAGGGCAGTATTGTTGCACCTGTAATATTACAATTACATATGCAACATAGGAAAATCCAGGTCACTGTTACATAGCTGGGATTTTTCTTAAGGATGGGCATAGTAAAATGAAGCAACAGCTTAATTCAGCCACAAAATTAAAAAGGAATTCTTCTCTATGCAACAAGAAAGATTTTTGCAACGAGAAACTGGTACTTTTCTCACTTGACACAGAAATRTTCATTAGGTTACCACTAAAAGCTCTAGTCATTGAGCAAAATTATCTGTCTAATCAGAGGAGAGATAAAGAATGATCTCCTTCTTCTTACTGACCCACTCTCACCTTGCCCATGCATGGTTTTGTATTTTGCATTACAAACAACATAAAAATTATGATGTATTTTGAAAAAAAAAACCATAAAATTTCATGTGCTGGATTAATATATGTTTGTCTTTTTCAGAAATAAAGATACCATTTTCTAAATATCTGATTTAGAAACAGATTATTGTTTCTTTTATTCACAACTTTTTAAATGGTATTAGTTTAGGRATATACCAATAATACTCTTTCAAATACAACCCCTACCATGGTGAATATTTCACATAATTTACATACAGGACATCTTTTAAAAACACACACATATTAAATAATTAGACAGTATGCCTCTATTTTACATTAAAAAAGACCATTACATTCCAGTGAAAATTCAGTTTGAACAAAACATAAATGCATTTGTACTCATTTTACTTAAAACRTAAGCAATTCTGCTCTTCTTGAAATGAAGAGCAACATTTGTATTATTTTGAGATATTCAGCTGTAACATTCTTGTATTTGAGACAGCTAATTTAAAATTTCATTTAAAAATTTAGTAATTATTTTTAAAAGCAAAATATATTTAGGATTTTTTTTTATTAGGAATACTAATCTTGCTACCAGTTTGGAAATCTCCATCTATTTCTTTTACTCACTAAATCTTTTCCTTGTTTGTATATTGGAATATCAAGTATTTATGGCAAACATTGGTTGTGCTGTATAATAACACAGTATCTAAAATATTAGATAGATCACAGCAGTCTAGGTGCTGGTAGAAAATAAATAATGCAATTTTTGTTTTTTTCTTTCCTGTTAAAGCCTAAAATCCATACGGTCACTAAGTTAAAAGGTATAAAATGATAGAAAACAATTCAGAAAATGAAAAATCAAATATTATCTATTTGGTTTTGTTACCTATGTGACCACCATTTTTGAAAAAAGTACTTAACTCCTTGTCTGTCAAGGAAATTGGACARTGCACTTATTTTCCTTTTACAGATAACAGGTTCAGAAACTGATTTCGATGCAGAAGTGAGAAACTGCTACCCAAAATAAGTGCTCTGAGCTATCCAATAAAGGCAACTTTCACTATGCAGGAAGATTAGGTTTCCAGGTTTGTGTGTATGCTCCTGGCTATATCCAAACTTGTGCTGCAAAAAGGAGATTGATTATCTAAAGCAATTATGAACATATGCTTACATATGCATAAAAATAAGAACACGTGTAATTTACTTTGTTTAAATGTTATAGAAAGAAAAARGGGAAGTAACTCAACCTTTATTTGATGTCAAATAAGTTTTATAAAAATTAAGAATTGCAATTATGACATTTGCTTGCTCACAAAGCAAATTAATTACTTCCACAGGCATCACTCTCATACTATTTCCATTAGCAYAAGAAAGTTCAAAACCAGGCTCAAAAAATATAATACTTCTTCCCCCAAAAGTCATCCAACTATAAAAAATATAATAGAAACAAAGTAATTTCTCTGCATACATTTTCAGTGAAACAAGACTGTGTCTTTAAAAGCCTTGACAAAAGTCAAAGAAACCCGGCCTGTAAGAAGGGCTCCAACTGGAGAGCAGTTTGCTGCCCTCAGTCCCCAATGAAATCTGCAGAGATTTGATGCAACYCTGCCCTTCAGAGGAAGAGGCCTGGTACTTTAGGGATCTCAAACACTGTGTCCAGAGACACAATTCAAACCGCTTTTAACTCACGACATGAGTAGCTCATGTAAATCCTAGACTCCTAAACCCTGTATCAGCTAATTCCCTAAACTTTTCCCATTTATTGACAATCCACTTGCATAAGCCCATGCTCCATTCATGCATCGTGTCAGATTTGCCTGCAAGTCCTCTGATTTACCAAACTGAAAGTCCTGGCTCAGTTAAGTGAGCAGAACAGCATCTACTGTGGAATGCCAGATGTTTGGTGATTACGCTCTGCCACTCTCATCCTCGCCAGGGCTGCAGTGAGATAATCTGCACTGAGCAGCTATGAATGCACMTGAATAAATGCTACACAGTTTCATGGGAAGACGAACCATGACCAAATCTGCACTACTACCCACGTCCTGCCAATTCTCACTCCCACTCCTCTCATGTAGAGACCTCCAACAAGCTATAGCAAAGTTTCACCCATTCCACCCTTTCACTTTCCTACTGCTTTATTTCTTTGCCCTCGTTCTCTCTGACAATATTTGGTCTGCTTATATTACCATTTCTCACAGTCTCTAGAATTGGGAGGATGGCAATCACAAACCCACACCATACAGGCCACTCAGCTAATACAAGGTGCAACTGATAAATTTAGTGGAAGGATGAAATGCTGGCTAGATAGCAAGAATTAGCACTTGATATGGCTGTTACACCAATTAGAGTAACTGTATGTTAAGAAGWTTGAAAAACATGGTTTTAAGTTTCAAGTTTGACATGATGGCATKACACACACCTACAATAAATTACATCAGAAGAGAAATATTACTGATTATACAAAATAGCATCAAAACTTGGAAAAAACAAACCAAACCAAACAATTACACAGTGGAAATATTTAAATGGATCAGGCTCTGTTTATTCCACTTCTGTGAAGTGTTTCTAAGAGATTGCAGAGAATAATGAACCAAGGATCATTTTATATATTATTCAGGTTTCCTTTTTCCTTTTTATGTTCAACAGTGTAATTATAACTCATTCCAGGAATTTCTTGCAACAATTGCTCTTTCTCCTTCTATTAAATCTTTCAACTACTTGTCTAATACTGGTTTATTTTTTCTTAACAGAAAAACACTTTACAGAAAAGATTCCATCTTATCTAACAAATTCATCCTAAATTGTCACAATTCTACATTTTAGTCTCTAAAGCAAATAACTGCACTTCCTTATAACTGTAAATTGCTACATTCTATTTCATATTTTTTTTTATCTTTTTTTTCTGTCTTCTTGCTCCTCAGTTGTTTTTAACTCTTTAAAACTCCCTCCGGCCTCTGGATTCTATGTCCGAAAATTTCATGCTATTTTAGCTGCTCATATGACTACAAGCTTAGACTTGGTGAGAAGGTGTTCTGAACACACAAATTCCTGTAAAGAGCAGTCAGTGAGCAGTAGGATCACCTAGGATTTTTTTTTTGTGTGGCAAGATAAACACACTGCTACACTAGGCTTGTGAGTACTCCCATACAATCCAYGCTAAAGTGAAGTGGCACGATAACAAAAATCTGGGAGAAAATCAGGATCAACTGAAGATGTGAGAGAAGTTCTCCTGAAATCAAGCAGAAAGACAACTAAGTTCATTACAGGCAAGGTGATGCCTGCATGCACTTAGAATTCACAGCCATRCTCTGTTCTATCAGGCAACTCCTGGGAAGCCCCTGGCAACACAGCCCGCAAGAACCACAAGCTCAAGGCAGCACGAGCTACTGAAAGGTCATGAGTCATCCCACCTATACAGCAGGCAGCCATGCAAGGCTGCTCTGGACAGATGTTTGCAAATGTCAGACTTGGCCTCAGCTTCCAACAGTAGCCTTACACAGCAAATCTCTGCTTATTGCATACACATAGCCTCAAGGAAGCTACTGGAATTTCTCTCAATATTTTCAGTATCTCTGGACTGGATTCCATACTGTATTCATGCACATGCTGAAACATGAATTTACTTTTTCAGAGGCGTCCTGAACAAATTCCTGGTTGCTCAGTTCCAGATTATACRTTTTGGCTTCAGAGAAAATTCTTAGACAGAATAGAGATATCTTTTAAAAACATTTTTCTAATAATCTGCTTGATACTTATTTACAAAAAYAGGCACATATCCATAAAAAGCAAAGCAATTCTTTGTAAATTTAGCTAGATCATCAGGTAAATAAACCTAGACCAATAAATTGTCATCTTTCCTGACTCTGTTTAATTCTGTAAATGTCATTCCAACTCGATTTCTCTCTTTGTGCAAAAGAATGTCTAGAACTGAAATACTGTGTGAACAAGTAATGGATTAGAGAAGGAGATTAGCTGCTACTTTGCTCCTCAACATAATGCACTTTTTCTTTTTTCAGTCATGTTTATGTTAATATGATTTTCTTCTCATCACAAGCCGTACATATACTTGYAGTATTCCCTTCATAAATGTTKCCTGCAACTATTACAAGATGAATATAATTTTGCTACTTCACTATGTTGCCTCTTTGTGTTATTTCTGGCCTCATAATTACAGTTTCTTTCAAGACAATTCAAGGTTAACTTAATCCATTGAAAAAATATTGCAACTCTGAGTTTTGTCTCAAATCACACTAGATAATTATAAATATAAAAAATTGACAGAGCAAATAGATATTCTAAGATGATTGATTTTATCTGCTGGTACATTGCAGGAGGATTTTGGTCTGATACTGACACTACTGTTCATCACAAGTGTTTATTTTTCTCCAGTTCTTAGACCTCCTCTCTCAGCTGAGGTTGCATTTTTAATTTCATTTTAGTCACAAAAACTGTCATGCAATAGAAACTCAACTTCAACTTAAATACCCGGGAACAATTTACATCTGAAACCACAAGGCTTAGAAAGTCAGAACTAAGCAGGAGAAATATTTACTAGAGATAAAACTGTGTAAGGATGTTTTGCACAAACTGCTCTTTTGGCTTAAATCAATACTATTTTTTAATTAGCATTTGATATTAAACCTTGACTCTTTGAGGCACTTAAAAAAGTCACTCCCACTTCTTTTAGTAACTACCTAATTACAATTCTGCCCACTTTAAAGTATGAACATTAAGATTTTTCTTTCATGCTTTTAACTAAAGATGTAATTTGGAATGCAAATTTCTCACAGCAAGAAACTAGCAAATCATGTTTAAAGAAACAAGAAAAATATTCTCTGCTGCCTATTTTAGTTGCCCTTCTGTCACCAGTGTGTGTAGGTTCTAACTCATAAATAGAAAGGCTTCTCTCAAAAGCAGAATGTGTGCATTGTCAAGTTGTGTACACTGAAAGAATAATTGCTAAAAAAATGTTGGTTATACMGGTGGCTGATTTTATAAGATTATCTAGTTTTGAAGAGAGTATTATTAAAATTTTACAGTCATATATATACACAAAAATCTGAATAGTTTCATAAGTATCCCTCAAGAAAATATGATTCAAAACTGCGCAAATGGAGTAAACCAACTCCTCCATGAATTCTCTATGATACATAGTTTTAATAACATAGAGAAGAAACTTAACTTTTCTAATTTTTTTCTCAGTAGCATAAAAACAACATTCCATATTTAATGCATTAATGTTTCATGAGCTTCAAATTACATTTGCAAAGAAGTGCAATGCATTTTGAGAAGCTTCATTTATACTTTTCACTTTTTTATAATTAAARAAAGAAAAAATGAGCCGGTTACATACTAAATTACACAAGAGAAAAAATTAATAGATTTTCACTCAGTTGCAGAGAATGCAGCATACATAGAAAATTAGATATCCATATTGGCTGTGCCATTGTTCAGATGAAACATTTTTAAAAAGACAGAAAGCATGAATACTAACAGTTCTGTCCAGTATTGTCTAAAATCTTCAGTGAAGATCGAATGTTAACCCTATTCTCTCTTTAAAATCACCAAATTTTCCCCTCCCTCAGCTCAGATTTCCCTTTTTTTTTAATATTTCTTATRTAATTTGTTGCGTGGTGTCCTATGAATACCTGCCAATACTTCACAGAGACAACGAGGGGTTTAGAAAATATGTGAATATTTACAGAACTAATAAGTATAGCAATCTGAGATACTTCTAACTGAAAGAAACTATATAATGTAATTTCATTATTGGAAYTGCTGAAAGAAACTCTTCTTAATATAAAATAATTGACATAAAATATAGATAATGTATATTATTTTAAAACTAAACACGCCTCACTGATGGTATCACTAAAACTCCCACTGTTTTACATTAGACAGGATCTAACTTATGAACTCATAAAAGCCACTCTGGTTTCAAAAGTTAATCAATCTTGAGAGAGTGGGTGCATCCCTTTTTTTAATGCTTTCCCAGTCACAGATCYGTAGATGTTTGGCTCCTCATAGCTAAAAACTCATTCTCCAAAGAAGCATTGCACTGGCTGCTTCCTGACAAAGCTTCAGAAGACAAATATATAAATAAATAGGATATTTCTGCCCTCCTCCATAGAATTCTTTAAAGTCAGCATGCATGAGCTTTACAGGTACTCCCCAGTAGCAGATCAGACATAAACTTGCTTTGAGTGACATGCTGTATTTTAACTAGAAAATTTGCACTTGATGAGAAGTAATCATTGGAAAAAATCCTATGCCTAACACAYAAAAGAGATTTGCTAAGATGTTGATAACAAATCTTGGACAACCTATAACCTACGAATCAATTTTCCATTGACGTCCAGAAGACTGATGCCTCCTTTTTTATTATTTTAATTTTTTAAAATGTTTTTTAATGGCCATGCACCTACAAGTCTAAGAGAAAACTAACACCATTTTAAAATAACCCTCTGAAYTGAGTATGAGTTTTCAAGAGAAAGACACACCGTTAACATTACAAAGCATCACAGCTATCAACAGTGCCCTGTTTTCAGTATAAACTTGGATTAACATGGCTAGWGTACACAATTATGTTCTTCTAAAAGAATCAATGCAGAAAATTATATGCATTAGTTGTGTCATTTAATTAAATTCAGAGGAAAGAACAGCCAATAGAAATGTGCTAAGGGACTTGCCATTTCTCTGTCAATAACACTTTTCATTGAAACTGACTAAAACTTGAAACCTTGGAAAAACTAAACCCTGGATATTAGAAATACATTGAGATTTTTATGTTTTGACATTGCTGGCCAGATCACATTATTTTAACAGCATGTTAAATATTTTCTAAATTAATTTTGGACTTAAATCCAAGTATGAAATCATGTTTCAGCATTACTGGTAAGAATACTGAAAATCAGYCTCTGGAAACCACATTTTAAAATTAATTAATCTATCTATAGGACTGACAGGACAAAAGAAGACTAAGAGTTTTAGTTTGTTTTCAGAGGATCTTTGCCACAGTAGATTTTTTACAAGATACATATCACAATAATTCAGGAATCATTTGGCAATTCTGAACAAAATTTAAGTTATCAACTATATATCCTCTGCAGGAGACCTCTCTTTTGAAAGATGTGGAAYCAAGGTGAATCAGCAGAACCATTTCAATTCTGTGGCATGGAAAAAAAGGATTTATTATGACCATTTAAAAAAGGGGTATTTCTTTCTTTGTGGGATCAAAAGAAGGGGTTTGATCATCAGCAAGAGGAACTTTATRGTCACTGATATCAACAGGTTTGCAATTCCCAAAGGAAGCAGGTAAAGTGCTCAGAAAATATGAGTCTTTAGTCCCTTTCTTAAAATACACTGTTTCTGTATTTAATATTTTCATGCTCACAAATAGTCCCCAATTTTGCTATCACAGTTCTCATATTCTGATATTCTGAAAATTAAAGTTTCAAGTGACAATTTGTGGAATTGAAAAAATKATAGATTTTGAAAGAGGGAGGTAAAAGAGAGTGTAACTAGCTGAATGTGTTTTGTCTAAATGAACACCTTTGAGTTTTCATGACCATAAACTAAAATAATGATACTAAACCCTAACATCCCCTCCTACACTATTTGTAATTAAAATTCTGGAGTAATTATTCTGTTCTCCATGGAAAGGAAGGGGAGACAGACATGAATTAAAACSCCTGTGGTAACGCTAATAATGTCTCAGGTCCATGAAAATAAGAGCATATTTATTCTTGTTTTCCCCTACAAACAGTTCTGTATAGCTTCATGGTGTTTTTCACTAAAAAAAATTAAAAAGGAAAAATGGCAGAAAGCTAATGACAAATGTTTCCCTAAAAACTGTATAAATACAATTTTTCTTATGAGTTTTTTTCTGAAAACATCCATTTTGCTTTAGATATCAACACATGATAAGATGGTAGAGCCAAATAACTTCTAAAAGGAGGAATATTTTAAACATGCTAACTAAACACAACAACTAAAAAAAGCCAAAAACCACTGTGAAACAAAACAACAAAAGACCTTCTCACCATTCCCACAGACATATGATTTAATAGAAAAACTTACAGAAAAGTAAATAAATTAAGCAAATATCTGAATATATATCACTGCTATAGATACTTTTATATGCACACACAGTACTGTACTATAAATATATGCTGCTATATAAGAATGCCTAACACTTGATTTACTTGTAAGTAGGAGCAGTCCTCTTGCACTGAGTATCTAGTGAAGAGTTTCAGCTTAGGCAGAGTACAGAAGCTACTCATTCACAAGTGCCTCTTTAAATCATATTTTTTCAATTCAGCTTATTTTAAAACCATTAAGAAAAAAAAAAAACCACGCACAAAGACATGCACATATTTGTACTCTCTACAGACACAATGAGTGGAGCCCCCACTTCCTTCCAGGTTCATCATGTCTTAGAATCTCCCAGCTGCAATCATGTCAAAAATAAGTCTGATGCACAGAACAAATGAATGATATTCTCATTTCAAAATCTAGGAACAAAACACACACTGTTACAAAATTATTTCAAGGGACTCTCCAACCTTTCTTGGAAACCAGATTTCTGCTCTTAACAATAATATGTAATCTAAATAATATAACTTTGGTCTGAGAAGTATCTTCCATATCCAGTCTGTATCAAGTTATGTATGTAGAGGTAAGAAAAGACTGGACAGGGCATTTTTAAAGGTGCATCTTGGCATAGCCTGGCACYAGTTTTGCACCTGCACTTTTACTCCAAGATCACAAAACTGGGGTACAATGAAAGATAAAAACTTATTCTATCATCAACCAATACACGTAAAATAAATATGGTGGAATAAAGATGATGGAGAGGGCAATCTGACTTCTGTGACATGTACCTGGTCTACCTAGATGAACTAACAAATTAACAGCACCAAGAGTTATGGTTACTTTGAACCCCTGGCTTTGCATTAGATGACCAGCAGCAGAAGCTTGATAGTTCCTATATTATTTYGTTCTTAACTAATAAAATAGGATTTTGTGTAGCAAGAACTACTCAATGAAAGTCTCAGGGACACTCTCTTAGATGTTTGAAAACTGTTTTCAAATAAGAAAGGGAGGACAGTTAAACAGAACACATTTATATAACCATGTCTCTCTAGGTCATGAAAAATAATAATTATTAGAAATTTTGATTACAAAAAGGATATAGTTTTCTTGGTGTGGTTTCCCTAATGGGCGGATGGATAGATGGCCACACACAAGTATTGTGCTTAGTWCTGGGTCCCTCACTTTAAGAGTATGTGCAGAGAAGAGCAACAAAGTTGGTGAAGTGTCTGGAAAGCAAGCCCCACATGGAGCAGCTGAGGAAGCCCAGAGAAATGGAGGCTCAGGGGAGACCTTACTGCTCTCTACAGCTCCCTGAAAGAGCCTTGTAGTGAGGTGGGAGTTCAGCCTCTTCTCCCAGGCAGCTGGGGACAGGACAAGAGRAAATGGCCWSAAGCTTTGCCAGGGGAAGTTCAGGCTGGACATGAGAAGGAATTTCTTCACAGAAAGAGTAATTAAACATTGGAATAAACAGTGCAGGGAGGYGGTGCAGTCACTGTCCCGGGAGGTGTTCAAGAAAKGACTGGAGGTGGCACTTAGTGTCAAGGTCTGGTTGACAGGACAGTGTTACATCACTGGTTGGACTTGATGATGACAGAAGTCTTGTCCAACCTAATTGATTTTGAGATTCTGTGATGTCTCCAAACTTAATAAGCAGTGCTACAGGACTCCATAGCTCTCTAATGCTAATAGAGCCTTCTGACAATTCAATTCAAAACCTTCATTTCAGAGMCTGACAATATGTCTCTAAGAAGGAACAGAGAACAGAATGAGATAAAATCAAGCTGTAGGTCTCAGGAAATATATCATTAACTGCAACTAAGCTGTGGTTGGCCAGCTTATAAGTTAAAATTCATCCCAGCTGTTTCATATCTTTAGTTTATAAGTCTATCTACTTCTTGATTAACTCCTGTAAACTTGTAGTTATATGTGTTTAACCAAGATAACTTAGGTCAGTTACCAAACTAACTTAGGTCRCCTATCAAAGTCAACTTAGCTTTTGAAAATTTCCTATAATTACAAGAGATAGGTGAAGGTACAATTGCATAGTCCTTATTAAAGGAAGATCCTGGATTTAGATCATAAATAGAGAGCTCAGTAGGAAAACTGCACATATTTCTTATTAAACCAGGTATTTGCAAACCATATTGTTTCCCTACATCTGTGCTCTGGGTTATATTTTTCATACAATGGGAGAAAAATTTCATTAAGGCAAACTATCTATAGACAAGCACTAGGCATAGGCAATACTTGAATATACATAACTGGCACTTATTCATAATTTTGCATAGACAGTGATCTCACAGAAATGTTCATGTGGGAAAAAAAATTACTCCTCATGCAAACTAAGGCTGTGGGGCACAAATATGGCTGTATTTACACATTTACATTACATGTTTTTATACMTATATTACAAATGTGTAATACTATGTGTGCATTAACAAGGAAAAATACTTTACACAGAGCAAATTTGAAGGCAGCATCTAAGTAAATTTGATTTAAATATCTCTTGTTAAAGATACAATGAAAAATAATTTGCACCTAAGTCTTGCCCTGATCTCAATTACTATGCACAATATATACATATTCTTCTTCTTGAACAGCTGGCAATTTATTTTTAGAGAAAAGATACTGAAAAATGCGAAAAGAAAAAATAAAAAAAAAAGAGCTGTCTCTAAAATGAGATAGAGGTGAGGAAATGAATAGATTTACTAATCCTTTTTGATTTCACAATAGATTTGTCCCTTTTTTCTATTTAACAAATACTCAATGTCATCCTTTGCATATGTATAATAAATGCATTATTAATTATTCTAATATCACTTAAATTCAGTTTTCAAAACATAAATTTCATCCTAACAAAGCTGCAATCTCCTTTTCTTACCCTGATTCGCCTGAATCCCTATTAATGCCAGGCAGATATAACTTACAGTTTACCTCGAAATTGGATGCAGTAAAGACAACCATCAGAGTACACAAACAGATTTTGTACAGCCAATCAGTCTTTTCTGGTAATGTAAWGTGTATCATTTATTATCTAATTACTTATGCCATAATTACAGCAGAAATTTCTATAAAACAGCCTCAATTGCTGGTATACAAGTGAAATACAACCTGTGAAATGTCCTCAACAAACAATTCTTTCCTTCTGTTTGTAAAACAATGTGATAATACTGGTTCTAGACTATTTTTACAGTTTTATTAAACATTTTAAATTTATTCTTATGAACAAATTTTCTGCAAGGAAATTATTATATTTTTACTTGATTTCTCTTTTTTTCTRCATCACTTAATTATACATGCACACAGGTCTGCAGATTTTAAGGTATTGTATTTTGGTTCAGTACTTTTTACTATAGAATGCCATTAATCATAGTCTAATCTATTTCATAAGCCAGTTTAATTCCCTAACTGCAACACTTTAAAAGAGCCCACATGGAGACTGCATTTCAGTATCTCATGGGTAGGGGGCAGCTTTTAATTTATTGTCACGATTACTACAATTATTACTAAGAGAATAAAGTMAATCAATTCTCACTGCATTTTAAGTTTGTTAAGTGGACAACAATGATGATCATAAAAAGCTGACAAGCACTGAGCTCATGTACTATGCTACCTAAAAATATGAAAGAAGAATTTACACTGCAGTGCATTTGCAGGCTTCTAGAAGCCTTAAAGAAAAAGAAAATCCAAACCATATTTTTCTAACCCCATCCAAATCACAGGTAGTAAGTTCACTTGAATGAGTAATTTATCATGTAGAAGTGTATTATTGTTTGATAATGTAAGGGGTGGGGGGAAGTAGTCCAGTAAGGCTTTGATCTGTAAGGCTGCATTTACTGAGGTGCCATTTGAGAAGCAGGGGAAAATAGAAGATGAAACAGSCAGCAGACCCTCTGTACCCCAGACTAATACTCTTCAAGGCTGCAAAGATTCAAATGTAAATCACTGGCAGGTCACAGACCTGTGAAACCTTAGACTTAGAGGGACAATAGTCCAATTGATCCACTATTTGCAAACCATGCCTCTTAATAYCTGCTATTACTTGCTGGAGGTCCAGCTTGCTTTCAGGAAAAAAACCCCAAACAATTAACCAACTAACCAACCCAATCCAAACATCCAAAACCAAACTCAAAATCAATAAATGTGAAAATATCTACAAGCCCAAAACTARGGGATAATACTACTGAATAAGATGCAGCTACATACTGTTTTGATATAGACTATCTGAAATCTAGGGTGCAATGCGTCAGGCAAAGGTCCCAACAGGTGCAGCTAACCTCTGGAAAAGGAAAAACCTTCTACATCTTATTCTCTCTAGTGCAATTCATCAACTTGCGTCCATGATTTCTATACAAAGAACACTCCTTTTTCACTCAAACCAGGCAGAGACCAACTATAATTGGTGGGTTTGTCTCAATCTATCTATGACTTCTCACCATCTGATGAGTTCTCAAAGCATGCAGAGGACAGACGATGCAGTCTGTCTAGCCTAGCAAAGTGTAGTGCTACATGATACCTACAAACAGCTYGTGAAAATGAAAATATTTCAGGTAGCAGAAAAAAACCCAATTAACTAACAAGGAGGATCTTCTAAGGCCAGGCCTAATCATGCCTCACTCAACTAACACCTGACAGAAAAACATGGTATTGACTTTTCTACATGACAGTCTGCTGTAAAGGATCTGTCCAGGTGTAACAGTAAGGTCTACAGCCTCAGTGTTTCTTCCCACAATCTCCCTTAATCATACAAATTCTGCACTCCTTAAAAGCCACTAAATTAAATTCCAAATAATTGAAAACTTGGAGTCAAAACTTTATCTGACTGATTATGCAGCGGAGAAACAACAATACAGTCTTCCAGATTTGCATTCTGGAAACTGCTCTGCTCTTCTGTTTTCTCTGGATTGTTCAAACAGAGAAGGCACTCAGTGACTTTGCCTGTGCACCTAAGAATATGGCCGGATTTTTCACCCAACAGCAGTTTTGAATGAAACAGTATATCTACCATACTAAACCTGAGTATTAAGAACTCAAAGTCTCAGCTAACCTTGGTTAGATCACAGAGTAATATGTTGCCAACTTTCACTCTAGCTTATTTGGGATGGAACGTGAACATGGATATTATTTGGAATTTTATAACACACTATTCATTTTAATTTTGTATTGATAAAAGAATTATACTTAAAAAGGAACACAGAATATGAAGAAATTAAACACC
The DNA here is from genome assembly GCA_014549065.1 of Cardinalis cardinalis. NCBI lineage: Eukaryota > Metazoa > Chordata > Aves > Passeriformes > Cardinalidae > Cardinalis > Cardinalis cardinalis. The sequence continues at coordinate 1,300,677 of JACDOX010000097.1, forward strand.
CTTTGGCAAAGGACATTCGAAAACCTTTATGATATTTTGACAAAGAGAAAAATATGTACTCTCCAAATTTTCTTTGTTTAATGATCACTTTTTCCTAAGCAGGTAGGACCTTCTCTTAGTATGGGGACACGGAAAAATGCCAAAACCTATATATCATATCTACAAATATTCATAAATGAATGAACATYTTAATTTAAGTGAGGGACTTTTTGAATTCTTAAACAACTTCAACAGGACAAGATGATGATAACCCTAGCAGTCTAAACAGAATGCATTCAATCCAAAAAAGCATTATCATTTTACATGTTCACTACAAAATATTTTAAAGTGAATAAATCCCATGAAAGTCATAAGTGTACTTTAAACAGTAATGATCTCAGCATCTTAACTGAAGCAATAATGATTTAAAAATAGATTGTTTGAATCAAAAGCAGGCTTCATAAAGTCACACTAAGATTTTTATATTTTCTAAATCATCTAAGTCTTCATAAACACAGACTTTCTCTCTTTTTTATTTTATAACCTTTGCTTTTATATGTGGGGGTTTTGTTTTGTTTTTTACCTTTGGATTTTTATCTRTGGGGGGAAAACAACCAAAAAATCTAACAACCAGGTAGAGTTTAAAACATGAGGAAGTATTGATTTAAGACATTTATCCATTTTAACCGAAGAGAATAGTAATTCTGTTCATTACACTGAGAACATATATCTTTTTGAAGGGGGGATGAAATAGGAAACTAATTGATTCTAATTATTATCAAGCATAAAATTCAAACAAGATACACAAACATGGAATCACATTTTTACTTACAGGACTGAAACTGGCAGGTCATTTATGACATCCTATGAATGACATGCCAGTATTTTCAGAGACTTAGCAGTGAGAATCTACATCTTTCCCCATTTCTCAGCAAAGTTCCTGACATTTCTCCTACATTTAAGACAGGAACAGTAAACAGTGACCCCTATAATTGTTGTGCAGTGGGAAAGAAAAAAGGAAATGAGTATGGAATATGAACCCAAATTACTACCTACACACTTGTCCCAAGGGGAAAAATTGAAACAGACCACAAGAAGAGTAAAATCCCCAAATTTTTTTGCATATAAGATTTTTTAAATTGTTTAAAAATTTTATATAATTTAAATATATATTCTAAGGAWACAATGCGAACCAGCACTGAGCTCAGATACTGCAAAATACTGGAAAATGGTTAAAGGAAAAAATAAATATATTACAAGTAATGTATTAACACAAGGACGAGAAGAAAGTCTACAGTTAGTCTGTGGAGGGTAGGTTACTTCTGCTTAGAGTTTAGACATGAAATGAAGGATTCCAGCYGTATAGAGGCAGGAAAGGTTACATCTAAACCAGTGGAACCTCTACTGGAATCCTCTCACATGAACAGGAGTAATTCTTCCTAGCCTTTTCAAGATATACGGACTCAAACATTATTTATTATGTGCTATCCACAGTGTGCCATAGGCACCTTGTAATCAAAAAAGGAACTCTGTCTTATTAAAGTAAAATAAGCTGGTTCACTAAATACTTTAGTCATGGTCCATATAAAACACTGTCTATTAGATAAAGTCTCTTTCAAACAGAATATTAGGATTGTATTGCAGACCACTGACAGCATCATCTGGATGTAAATGAAATGGTCGTATTTATCAGTGATGAATCAGACTGGTTGACAAAAGGTCAAATTGTTATCTCAGAGAATTACCATAGCAAATATTCTTAGTAATCCAATTAAAGTTATATCMCATTTTTAATTCTATAGCAACTTTTCTAAGAATGGTAAATAATTTTATATTGACTTTGATCTTTAATACACAGTACTGAGATTTGGAAAGATCAAGTGATCCATCCAGCATTAGTCAATATGTAGAAGACCTCAAAAGAAAACAGATTTTCTCAGCATTACCCTAAAAATTGACATTAAAATCAAGGAAACAAAAATAGATTAATATTACAGTTAAAATATCCAAGACACTATATCTTAAATAAGCCTCATATCAAAGTTCAAAGGCAAATTGAGATAATATATCACTGACCTAAGATGGCTGTGGAGTATCCTGAGATCATCATTAAAACTCAGTATTAAGATTAAAGTACTGATTAAAAAAATTATCATTTGAAGCTGGTTATTATACATATTTTTAAAATCCATGTCTTAATGATAACAGAAGACTGAAACAAAGGTTTCTTTCCTATTTCTTCCTCCACCTCCCACAAGAARTTATATGTCAAATATGAGTTCATCAACCCTTTAAAAGCTGTCAGCAYGCTTTACAGACTGCCTTTATTTTCAGATTCTACCTTTCTGTGAGGAATGAAAAGATGAAACTTCTGCAAGCAATTTTGCAAACAGGGTAGGGTGGTTCTTTAAAGTCAGAGAGGGAGATGGGGTGCATCAATCATTACAATATCAATTAATCTCTCAGTCCCTAKTTATATGAGTACTATTATATCACATTGCAGGCTATAGACTTTGCATAAAGTAAAGAGGCAATGTGAGCCAAAAGCACAAATTCCAAATACCAAGATTTTAATAGCCATATGTTTGTGCTCTACCTGCTGAGTACAGGCAGTTCCAAGAACCCTGGCTCAGTCCCATCATGTGAAAAGGTTGAAAAGTATTATTTATTACAGATATTGCAGCAACAAGCTGAGATAGAAATGCTGAAACAAAAAAAGCAAACCTGAGGACTGAATGAACAAAATCTACACCTATCGGCACCCCAAAAATTTTATATTACATTGTACTAAATGATAAAATRAGATTTTCAGGTGCAATAACAAAGCAGCCAAATTGAAGGTATAATTGTAAAAAATACAAATGCCATGGGAAAAAAATAGTGCTTTTAAAAAAGTAAAAAAAAAGGTTTATATAGTAAGTTAATGACTCAAAGTTTGCTATGATAAATCCTATTTTATTGCTAAGCTTAAGCCTATCTAAATTGTAAGGCAAGGAAAAAGGACTCCTATCCATTAGTCTCCTGACTCACTAATAAGTATGAATGTGTGCTTTGGCCCTTTTATTCTCTTAAGCCAGTAGCAAAGGTCAGCAGTGGTACCAATTTCATGGAGAAAGGGAGGACTGGAGGAGACATGCAAGTGTCCTTTACAGGTATTCATCAAATAGGCAAAGGAGAAATAAAAACTTAGCTTTATGTGTTTCTCCCTCTAAAATTAGAGTAACATCAGTTACGCAGGCAGATAAAAAGAAAACAATAATCTTGTGAATGAATAAAAATATGTAAACAGTTTAATTATAGAAATACTAGTGTATCTAAAGTCAATTGTTAAAGTAATAATTAAAACTTGTACCTTTACTGGGTTCTACAGAGGAAAAGCAAGCATGCTCTAYATGATGTTTAGTGCATTATTTATCACTTTAGAGATGAAATTACCTCTTGAAGTGTACTTTGGAGAAGTCAAATTGATTTCCTCCTCCTAGTAAATAAAAGTAAAGCTATATTCTGCCAGCTCCAGGGGCATCAGCAGAACAGTTTCACCACTGTAGCTATAGGTCTATCAGTGTTTGGCTATTAACAGAGCTGACCAAGCTCATGAGGGTGTAACACAGAAGCTTTTAGTCTAAAAGTACAGAAAGATTGAGGTAGTTCCAGCAATAGGCAGACAGGAGGGGGAAAAAAAGTTATTAGACGTTCTACYGCCTCTAATTCTATTGCCTCTTTGGTTCCTTCTTCCTTGAGAAGTTTGCAGTGTATGGATTTTTAATGTGAATAAAGGTCCAAGGAAGTTCCACTGAAAAAATAAGACATTTACAAGAATAATATTGGCAGATGTATAACTTCCTGGAACAAAGAACTGAAGAGAAACACACTTCCAGTGAAGAGGTTTCTGTTGCACTCAAGGCAACTCAGTAAAATGCAGAACATGAGAGTTCTGAAGAAACTTTTCTTCCACTAGATAAGGCATTTTCAGAGACTATCCTCTCCTTGAGAATCATAAAACAAGTAGTTCAYGAACACTGGATTTTTCCAAAAACAATTCATCAAAAGCTGAAACTGCCATACAAAGGAGTTATGACCTCATCTGAATGGAGGYAAAGTGAGTCATTAAAAGGAAGATCTAATACAAGCCAGATTTCCTGCCTAGCTTCCTCTGACCTCTGTTGGCAGTGCTATTTTCTTCTTGTATTAAAAAGCGTCTCTAGAAATTGTTCAAACTCTGTCAGGGGAACACAACTGACATGCTTGTATAGCACAAGGCTCACATCAGCTGTTCTCATCAAAGCACAGACTCGCAATTCTCTAATTGCAATGACTTATGGGGGAGTTCTCCAACTCAGCTTAAAAATCTCACTTCAACAGCAACTCAGCATGAAGTATAGTTTAAAGTTTGCTTAATCACCTTTCTAATCTTTAACATAAAATAGCCTCTTCTCATGATTAAAACATTACATAAAATGGAATGATCTTAAGCCTAATATGCTACCTTATGCACACAACAGAGTGTGCTGTGAATTCATCTTCCACCTTAACACTGACTTTCCTGACATCCATCCAGTTAACTAAGCTCTCTCCTGTTATCATAATATACCATCTTGTGAGAAAATTCATACCTGAATGGTTATTTTTCTACTGAAAGCCATCTTACACAGCCATATATCAAAACAAACATTTACTATTGTTCTCTCATACTCTCCTGTTGGGTGTTCATGTGGCTGCAGACAGGTTTGAGGTGACTGTGTTGGAACCTATTTCCATGTGACAGCCGCAGTGCAGATACTTGTGGATACCCTGGTGCTGAATGCTAATCACCACTACAGCCTGRGAACAATTGCCAGTGATGTCACTTATCACCAGAATGAACAAAAAGGCCTCAACTGCCTTATCATGTGCTTTGTGCTTCCTGCCGGAATGGCTAGAAATCACTAGAAAACATGAGAAGGGATAAAATAATCATAAACCTGTACAAGTTTCAGTAGTTAATAATAAAAGCAGTACCAAAAGTCAATTAAGGAACTCATTACTCTTGTTCATACATAGAGTTCTGATGCTGTTCAAAAAAGGTCTTGATTACTTGTATGAAAACTGAATTGAACACAGGTTATGAATAAAATGCATTAAAATACGTAATTTGGAATACAGACAGAACACAAAGCATAGATGTCATTTGGCTTGTGAATTTAGCTATATTACTTGACAATATTCTCATAGAACAACTTTCTATAAGCATAAGTATTTTTAGCTATTGAAACGTCATTTAAAGTTTATACACTACACTATAATTCTAATATTATAAAATTCATAGAACAGATGCAAAGTAGGTGCTTCTCTTATGCTAATTAACATGCTCAAATTGTATATTCTGTAAATACAAGCACTTCTTCCTTTTTCTCGAAATAATGATCATCAGGATATACATATAATAAAAAAAAAGCGTGAAAGAAAAGAAAGATAGTAAGAACCCATTAAAAAACAATCCCTGCACTCATTTTCAAAACCTTCTAATTAAAATAAAACTATAAAATACTAAGTTTAAGAATACTAAAATTAAGAGAGAGAGAATAAAAGCTGAACAGAGCTTATAATAAAATATCCCTAGGTGTTGGCAAAGATTTCATCTTTGTCATTTAATGATGATGAAGCCAAGTAACTGTTGTTGGAATGGAAGCAGGCTGATGAAGAAAGCTTTCAAGTTGAAGTCAAGGATATCACAACCTATATTTTTCTTAGTAGTTYCTCTATCTATACAATTTCTTCCTAAATTCCATTACTTTCTGTATTTGACGCCCCCTTCAATAAATGCCACGTGTTGATCAAAGGTATAATGCTTTAATACGCTTCTGTTCATGTGAAATTGTTTGTTCATACACCAACAAGTTCTAAGCAGTTCAAAAAATATCAGAGAATTAGTAATTAATAACAGTGTTAACTTTCAGGGAAAATTAGCTTGTGAAGTAAACTTTTCTCATATTTGATGTTATCTATGCAAGATCTGATAGCAACTTTCAGCTAACTGAAATAGACTGTGGGAACTCTTAGCATATACTAAATACTTACATTATTTGAACACAAAGTACATTAAGTTTAGCAGTACATCAAAAATAAATAAGGTATTTTTAAAGCATGAATAAGTTCTAAAAAGCATGATATGCAGTAATTTTTTACAATTTATATAGGGAAGACAAAGATAATGATAATTTGTGGATACAATCAACTGGACACGGGCTTTTCCAGTTAAAATAAAAATAAATTAGTAGAATTAACATGCTGCTAAAAGGACAGTTTATGCATTTAAAAATACAATACAAATTAAATTTWCTTAGATGTGTTTAGCAAGTTTTCAGAGAGATTTAATTTTACTTCATTCGTCATCAATAAATTTTCATTTAAAATACTTTTATATTTAAATAATGCCCCTATGTTACTGCCCACAGACACATTTTAAAATTCTGCAATAAAGAAGTCTGTTTGCCATTGCTGGGTTGAATTCCAGCTATTTAGGCATGGGTTTAGGGATAATTCTATTATAATTTAAAACTGATCCAGGAAGAAAATACGTGTGTGCATATATACACAAACATATATAAACCAAGAGTWACTCTGTCTGCAAACACACCAGTTTTGCATCCTTGCAATTTATCAAATGGAAAAAAAAAAAGCAACCCAACTATTTTAAAAGATACTTTGCTTTCATCAGAGATTTTAATGAAGCCCACCAAAATAAATCAAAAGAAGCAAAATATTTTCCATTTACTTTACCAATTTCTAACAAGAGTTAGATATCTATGGTTATGAGTGTATATATGTGAATGAACGAATAAATCCTTAACCCACCATATCTTTTTCTCCAGTTTGCAAGCTGTCACCCGTGAAAAGTATGGTGTAGATGGTAGGATGATACTGTACCTGATTGGCTCTGGAGGTGGTCATGGGATCAGATGGAGAGGACTTGGTGGTAGTTGGGGAAGATGGCAATGTCTGGGAACAAAGCAGTTCAGGAGCAAATCAACCTTTACAAGCCTTAGACTGAACAGTTAAAAAAATAAATAAACCAACAAAATAACATAACTAGAAAATTAAAAGAAATAAAAAATGCCTAAGACAAAAATCTTTCTCCTACTCATTGGAACTTAATGGAATTTAAAGTCAACTGGATAAATAATGCATGTAAATATGCATGCTTATGCATGTAAAAACAAATTCATGACTTGAAATCAAGATGGTGAACTCAATAAATACTCAAAAATATGCTGACCACATGAGGAATATATTCTTTCCTCTCTCCTCCTCTTGGGGAAAATGAAGACTATAAGTAAACAAAAATTCCAGCAAGTTCAATGAGCACACTAGAAACAGTTATCAGTCTATGAACTAACAGGGCCAATGTCTGAAAGAAGCTAAGAGACATTTACTCTGGCACTTTATAAAGCACCATTGTACAGTAAGGACTTATAGCCAGCAAACTGTATTCCATACCTTACAACAGTTACGCTGAAGCCACCGCATTTCTGGCTATATTCTAACTGCTAAAATATTCATTGATCTTTTTTAAGAAGCCGGTGAAAAAATGTAAGCATCAATCTCATGATGGATGAACATGCAACWAATACCTTCGTAACAAATAACTACAAAATATTTATGATTAGTGTTAAAAATGTTCATTTAGTTGAACAAAGGTCAACASCTTATTATAGTTCTGTGTTCAAAATAAACACAAAAAAGAATTAAGAGTCATATTTATTGATAATCTTTTCTAAATAATATACATATGCTTAACATTAATTCTTGAACATATTAAAAAAGCACTGCTCTGTGTAAAAATTTTATATACACATTTATCTTAAAAGTATTAGATCATGACAGAAAAACTCTTCTATTCTTTTTATAAATGTAGTAAAAAAGTAAAATTCCAAATTTCAAAACATAACATACAGTACTTATTCAAAGCATGTTTGTGACATCTTTGCAATATATAAATTTTATAATATATCAAAAATTACACTAGTTTTATGTCAAGAAATAAGTGTTAAAGTGCTATACAATGGAATTTATCATATGCTCATATAGTTACTAACCAAAACTATTTAGAAATAAATAAAGCAAAATTTCACACTTTCAGCAGTTCTGTTACTTACAATCATTGACAGTCCCTCATAAAATAGGTATACATACTTTTGCACTAAAACTCTTAATGCATATGAGAAAGCTGGGACACTGTGAATGCATAAAGTTGTGTATTAGCAAAATATGGGCTTGTACATATGCACACACAAATATTTGAGATGTATAAACAGTATGAAGATCCATTTTTCATAGTTTGTACATAAACAGGCAGTCAAAACAGGAAAAATAAAACYTTAAGAAACAGATCCCTATTTTGTGCTTCCAACTTGTTACCATTGTAAAGCAATAAAAACAAATAAAAACAGTTTAAGCATCAACTGGGACACTTTTATGATGGGTATGTAGAAAATAYTATCATGTATAGGACCTTATGAAAAATATGCAGTTGGCAAATTGCTATTGCTCAGCAGACACCCTACATGGTAAAAATCAAAGCAATTATAAAGGATTCTCCCATGTCTTTATGTACCAAACATGGGACCATCATGAAGGGTCCATTTGTGAGGGGCTAGAATTGTTTAGCAAAAGATGTGYCTGATTCCACAGTGGTACATGGCTAAGCTTGTTCAGATATAGAATTATACTTCTGATTTTAGTGAGATGATGCAGRATTTCTCTTACCAAAGTCTGAAATTGTAATGAACTGACTCTTATCCTTTAAGGCAAAACAGGAAAAAAATACAAAAAAAACCCAAAAAAACCCAAAATAAAACAAAACAAAAATCCCAACCAAAAAGAATGGAGAATTATTTATCGTCCCAATAGGTTTTCTTTATTATAGCTAAGTATTAAACTTCCATCCTGAAATCCCCAAAAGAAAAAAAAAAATCTAATATATTTTGACCAAAATATTTCAGTAAACTGATAATTTGTGTCATCAACACCACTGCTAACTAGCATAYATGGTACTGTATGTTGTTTTGGTATGCTAGGTTGCTTATTAAAAAGAAAAACAGTTTGTTCTTCACAGTTGTTATCAAACTTAACTAGAGGATTTATAGGGAAATATGTAGAACACTTCAACACTGGATAATGACAATCACTGATACCACAGATGATTTAAGAAACTGGAAGCATCTCAATTTTCAATTTATATCAATCTTCCTAAAGCACAGAAATATATAGCCATGATGAAAAAAGAAGTGACGATAATCATTTCAGGTGGCTGTTGAACTACAACATCTACTACATAGAAGCATTTCATTATTTATTTGAGCAAAAGCCTGCTTAAAATACAATGGAAAAAAAGAGATTAATAAATTTAAAAGCAAAGACTGTATTAATGAACAAGAATCGACTATGAGAAACCTTTTATTTTAAAAAAAGGCTAAATACTGAAAATAATTATTTTTTGTCTTGCTTTTTGGTGCTTTTTTCCTTTGGATATCAGGTTGTTTTTATTTGAGGCTTGATCTCTCTTACACTGTTTACTGACATAACTACTTTTAGTTTTATATATATATATATATGTATATACACACACATACACATATATATATGTAAAATAATTGACAGTGTTTTGTAAGAATTAGTCACTTTTCAAGCTTCCATATAATTCTGAAGATTCACCTATTTATTTTTCTCATATCAAAATAACACAAAGTGATTTTTCAAACATTAAAAAGCCCCCACCAGAAGCAGGCATTTGGAGTTTGTATTGAATTTTCACTGGCTGTTAAGTATAATACAGTCTCAATTGCTTTGCAGAAACTTTTCAGCAAAATTGCTCCTTAAATTAGAAAGTTGGATAGAGCTCAATATTCTGACTTATTATGCAGCATAGAATGCTTCAAAATTGGCAAATCTTTTGCATTAGGCAAGCACTCAAATTTAGTAGTTAGGTTTTTGACAATGAGATATATAAACAGGTTAGAAATTGTAAGATGAATTTACATTACAAATTTCAATTTTTGAGTCTGCTACTTCCATACGGTAATTGAGGATTTCCTGAAATTGCAGGTTGACTACTGATGTTATAGGACAAAAAAGTTAGAATTTCTACCACACACCACTTCTAAAACTTGCAGAGTGTTTTTTAAGGTGTTTCTTGAATAGTATAATCTAAGCCATGATGAAATTAAAGTTCTCTGTTTTCTTAAGTAGTATTACCTTTCCTGCTACTTATGATACAATAATGAGTTACAGGTTACAGCATTTTTGTTCCGACTTTACCCTTCTAGAACATGTATTTGAGAAAACAGMTTTTAAATAATTAAAAAGGACCCCAATTTTCGAAATAAAATTCTGGTTTAGTCATATTTGAGTTGTAGCATCTTCTGAAAGTCCAAGAAAATACTACTACATTTTTGTGCCTAAGCACTGACTATACCGTGAGAGACTTCTCTCAGGGAGCAAAATACACTAAAAGGTGTGCAGAAATATGGTCAAATCATCACACTTCCATTCTTGATATTTTTTGATTAATAAAGTGAAGATATAGCTGCACCATGGCAATAGAGATTACATACAGTCCATCTGCATGGTGTTTCAAAAGGTCTCTGAGTCCTCTTTTGATTACTATGACACCCTTATATACATTTTTACACTACAGAAATTTCAATACTTACACCATGGGTAATAAATATTAAAACTGTACTGAGACCATTAACTCTCAGTACTTACTAGTATATTTATATATTTAGGACTAGAAAGAAAAGGCAGAAAATATTATTTGAAACAGGGTTACAGACATGAAAGCATAGAAAGAACATAATTTAAATGTGAAGGTGACTGTATTTACAGCTTACCATTTTCTAGTTTCTCACTACAAAGCTTGCCCAACAAAGCAGATCTTGGTAATACCATTACCTGCAATAAATAACTATTAAGACTAACCTAATACTGAGTTTCAGTCCTGCATATATTAATMTTGGTGTTTTTAATCAATGAAATTACTGTGATAAAACTAACTTGCTTAAGTCAATATTTTAATGCACTTTAGGAGAAGGTGTTATCTTTGAAAAAAATTGTATTAAACAGTTTAAGACCTTCTGCAGTTAAAATGAGAAACAGAGAGTACTGTGAGGCCCCACTGCACAACCTACTGACTTAATAGACTTTCAACACTATCAGAGATAAAAGACTGCTGCTTTGCTAAACAGAGTCTTCTTCACATCTGCTGTGATCTCTTTTAATCTGTAACTGTGCCAAAAGACTCTTATCTTGGAGATGACTATATAAATATATAACACATTTCAAAAAATTTAATTTGGATAAAGAAATAATCAAGGATTAGTAGTTTGCTTACAATTCAGACTGTAARAAGGCTACTATGATGACTTCAGTGACCTATTTTTTTCCTACCTTTTCATTTCTGTAAAGAACGAATAAAATAAGTTTTGATTATATTTCAGTCTCTTTGCATTTGGTTTTCCTTTTGAGTGGAAGAAGAGACAGGGCATAGGGAAATTCAAAAAGACTAAGAGGTAACTCATCTGTGTTTATGAACTCCTGGGAATATGACTTTGAGAAAGGAAATAAGCATGGTTAAGTAGGATCACAAAGACAGATTATCTCATGTTTTGTCAAAGAAATGAAGGGATAAGAAGCTTGAAGAAAACCACCAGGTTCCACTTGGATCACCAGAGCAATATTGGATGAAAGGAACAATTTAGAATTACTATTACAGTAAAAGGCACAAAAAAGAATGAGGACCTCCTCGTTCATCAAAACTTTTCACAGTAACACAGAACTACTACAAGAACTGGTGCTGTTACATAGAAATAACAGTAAACTGAAGTATGTAACTAGGCACAGCCATGAGAAATCCTATAGTATATGGGTTTAAAATTCATTCTAGAAGAGAAGGTTACCTCTTCATTCTGGGATACTTTGGGATGCARAAAGATACATCAAAACTGCAAAGCCACCAGAAGGTATGAGAGAACTTAAGAATTTTCTTAACAACCAAAACACTACTGAAAATTTATGTGAAATTGAATGCTGCTGTTCATCCCTCAACAAAATATTCTATTCTCATTCCACTTTTGAAGCACAGAAGACTTAATAAACAGCTGCAAAGTTGACTGCATTCATAGACAAAGTTTTGCATAAATATTGAGATTGTATTCAACAMTGCTGAAATAAAACAGAAAATAAAACTAGCGATCTGCCAGCAGAGTTAAGCACATGAGGGACAGGATAAAGGGCACATATTTTTATGGAATACTAAACTTTTGCCATTGGATTCAACATACAGAACTAAATAGCTTTTTTTAGTTCTTGCAACTTGTGAAGACCTCTGCATATCTTGCTATATATTGCAGAATCATAAGTGGTGTGATTTTTCACCACTGTTCACAAGTGAAAAATGTTCATGAGAAGTTTTTAACTAGATGAAAAGACACTGTGATCTATGAAGGTACTTATTTTTTGTTTAAATGAAAACTTTAATTTTCTCATTCCACAGCTTAGTAGGATTCATCTAGGTGACAGATTTTTTTCTTCAACGGATGATAAAAAAAAGAAAGGCTTCTCAGGAGCTATAGGCTTTTTAAGGAACCAATGAAAGTTTCTTCAGGAAGGAAGAATCTGCGCGTATTGGTGGATTAAGAACTGAATACAATCCAGCAATGTGCACATGCAGGCCAGAGAGCAAACTACACCCTAGGCTGCACTAGAAGAAGTGTGTCTAGGAGGGTGAGAAGTGATTCTGTCCCTCTGCCCTAGTGAGACTCCACCKGCAGTGCTGCATCTACCTCTGGGACTCTCAAGATAGGAGAGACATCTCGATGTGCTGGAGAAGATCCAGAAGAGGTGCACAAAGATGATCAGTGACTGGATGCACCTCTCCTATGAAGATAGGCTGAGAGAATTGGCATTGTTTATTCTAGAAACAGGAAAGCTTCTTGGAAACTGTAGAGCAGACTTCCATCACTTAAAGGGGGCCTATAGGAMAGACTGGGACAGACTTTTTATCGAGTAGTGACTGGACAAGGGATGAGGTTTTTAAACTGGAACAGGCAGATCTAGATTAGATATCAGGATGAAGTCTTACTGTTATGGTGGTGAGGCACTAGAAGAGGTTGACCAGAGAATCTGTGGATGATCCATACTTGGAACGGTTCAAAGCCAGGTTGGATAAGGCAACCTGATCTAGTGCTCCTGGCACAGGGGTTGCATCTGGATGCTTTAATTTGCCTTCCAACTAAAACCATTCCATGATTCTATGAAGTCTACTGAGCCTTTATAGTCTGAAGAACTCATAATTCAAACCAACAACCATCTCCTCCATTTAAGCCAATATTTTTAGCTGTGTATTCTTAAACTCAGGTTCTATATAGGTATTTGAAAGAAAAAGTTTTTATTTTAAAATTATTAAGTTTTCTTTTTTGTTGTTGATCAATATTTCAGGAGTAAAAGCAGTTGTTTTCAATAGAGGAACATGAAATTACAGATCTGAGTTCAGACAATAACTTTTATAGATTTTGAATAAAATAAGTGGGACCATGATTAATTTAACTCGAAACATWAATTATCTATTGAAAAAGCTGAATTGAAACTGGTTCCAGTGCAAGCTTTACTGGAAGTTCTATACATGAAAGTTTATTTATACATTAAAGTTTTCTTCCTTGTTTTATGAGGAGGAAATTCTAATTCTTTTCTATGCTTTAAAAGACCTAAACATTTCACAGAATCAAAGAATCATTCAGGTAGGAAGGGATCTCAGAYGGCCAAACAGTGCAAACTCCTGCTTGAAGCACAGTTCTCTTTAAGATAGGTCCTCTTTCCTTCCATAAAATGCACAGTTCAGCAATGGCCATCTCTGTTTCCACGTGCTTCCTGGAGAGGCTGCTATAACATCTGCCAGCTGCTACAACTGAAAGCTGGAAGAAAAATTCAACTAGCCAACAAAAAAGTTGTAATAATTTCTGAAGTAGGTGATAAAACCAATTTAAGCAGCCTTTTCCATTGTTCATAGAGTTGCTATTAATTTAGAGATGAAATTTAAAGCTTTGGATGCTGATTACAAAGACTAAAAAGCTCAGGCTCATGATGTCTTAGAAAACATGTTTTTGTTCCTGTGAGTTATGAAATGGTTTGAAAGAGTTTGTATGACACTAGTTAATAGAGAGGAAAAGGAGGCTGAATGCTCAGAGCAGTTTCTGGAAAGAAAAAGGGCGCAGTAGCCAGTTGGTTATTGTTTAATGATACTTATAGAAATAGCAGATGGCTGTCATCCATGGAGATTGTCTGTGTTGTGTAGATATAGAAGATACAAACACTTGTCAATTAAACATCTATCAGAGCTACTTGGAGGAGAGAACTCTCTGGTATCTACTGATAAATCCAAAGGTTTAGGAGAGACAAAAACACAAGCTGGAGAAGGCTCAAAAGGAAGCACATAGATTTGCTTTCAAACTTTCTACAGCTTAAAAAGCTGAAGTTAAAGGGACAGAAGGTTCAGATAGTGATTTCCATTAGCAAGGAGAGATGCCAGGCCAGAGTCAGCCTGTCTGKGTCCCATGCCTTTCCAGAAGACAGAAAGTGCTGAAGTTCAAGCAGTCAGCAAAGACTTTACCTACTGTCTTCCTTCAAGGAATCTATAACCAGAAATTTCCTTTCTTGGCTCCCTTCCCTGGGGTGAATGTTGATAAAGCAGCCCAAGACAGAGAAATTACAACAGAGAAATGGGAGCTGCATGCTCATACAGATATGAGTGGTTTTGCAAGACTTCAACTACGGGAATCTTTATTCATGGGGAGATAACTACATCTTCTTTTTGACTGAAATATGTTCAGAGCTCCTAAATGAAAGCAGATCAACTTTAAATTTTCTTCAATCTGCAATGTAATACTTTGTGTGCCAGTGTTCTTGGGTGACATTCCAAGACCAGAAGAACCATGTAAAATTTTGCATAAAGGAAGAAATTACAAAGAATAAAGCTTATTTTAAAAAAATCAAAATTACTAGTATTAAAATTTTACTAATAATTCTAATTGAATTGTCATATTTATACTCTCAAGAAAATAAGAACGCTGGAGTTCTAAATCACAGCAACCTGTTATAAAATATTATTCACTTAAATTTTTAATTYGTGGTATTATATCTTTCATTAAGGTACAGAAAACTCTGACACTGAAGRACAGATTAATTCACTCCAAATTCTATCTAAGAACTAAGCTAACAATTTCATCTCTTGGTAAAAATAATGGATTTTAGGTTTGAGTCAATTTTAGATTGAGTCAATATTTATAGTGCATTAATTTATCATGAACAGATATTGCCTCATTAAAAGAGAATTTAAGCAATTCATTGTGGTTAAAATTGTTTAAAATATGCACATGCATATCCCCAAATATTTGATGTTATATTATGCATCTGTATGTATACAAGTATTATATTTATATTTTAAGATGCAAAGCTAGTATACATTGCACTTTAGTCTGTCTTAGCTTCATTAGTAGTGACTGCATTCACTAATCCATCCCTCCAGAATTTAAGTGAACTTAACATTTCAAACCAACAAATCCCAAACTAAACAAACTTTCAAAAAAGAGGAACAAAATTTAAAAAGGAAAAAAAAMCAGCAACAACTAAACAAACAAACAAACCAACCGATCAAAAAACAAGCCCCCAAAATTAAAGAAAAACAACCTCAACAACTCTGCAAACACATTTTCTGAAGAAATAGTGTGGACAACAGGATATATCATCTTCAGACACAAGAGAGTAATTCTTTAGGCATTTCACTAAAGAGCTCTGTAATCTAGTTTCTCAGGATCTTACTGACTTACCTAAAAAAATAGCTTAATTTCATTTCAAAAGGGGAAAACCACTTTTTATTGTAATAGAAAACACTCATTTCCCACTGGATTAAGAAATATTGGCATAAAATCCAATATTTTATCAGCAGAAAAGTCACTGAAAATATAGATCAATTTCAGATCTTTATCTTTCAGGCATAATCATTTTCATGTCTAGTAATTGAGAAACTAATCTTATAAAATTGGGGGCTTTCTTTTTAGTATTTTATTATAAATTATYTAGAGTAATTTGTATGCAAAATTATTGCATACAGAAAAAAAGAAAGAGTTGTAAGTATTAGAAATCATATAAATTGTTTATGCACAGTTTCATCCATCCAAAGCAGTCTGTTGCAAACTCATCCTGCTCAAAAACATCTTTATATAAGCATTCTGTGTATGTCACTGCATACAAAGTAAAATAACTGCATACAGTTACCAAATTATAGGAAACTGAACCTTACTAGCATAGAAGGACAAAACAATCTTTTCCCACATAGGATAGATGAGAAACTAAAATCTTTTCTCTACAGGATAGAGAGACAAAAAAAAAATTTACTATTAACTTTAAATCCTGTATGATGCATATTTCCCATTCTCCTTACAGAGCAAATTTTTGAAAATTAAAATTTTTATTGAAAATCAAAGAATAAAGAACTAGGGCAATAATAGCTTGCAAATAGTTTTTGCAGTACCCAGAGATTTTGAATGAAGCCAGTAAAAAATAGGCAAAAAGATGCCCAAAAATAACATAAAATGAAATTATAAAAAACTTCCCAAGTAAATTATCCTTAGGTTTTCAAGTTCTTACAGATAAGATTTTAAATTATCTTATTTAGGGYCTAAAAAAGAAGTTAACTTTTTTCTTTTATTTATATACATAAATGAAGAGAACATTCAGTTAATCTGTGATTTTAAGTAACACTTAAGATTTACAGAGGGTTCACGATTAAAGATTAAAATTCAGCAATCTTTAACTAAGACCTAGAGGTCTATTATCACATTGGACAGTAAAGAAAAGTTTATGAAAAAAAACACATTAGAGCGTGGCGTTGGAATTTATAAAACACTGTCTAAAAGAACTGCTGAGAAACATGGAACATGTAAGTACAAGGAAAAAAAGAGTACCAGCAAGTGAATAAAATCTAAAATAACATTTTCTTAAAGAACATGTTATGTTTACCCCTTCCAGCACTAAAGCTTTTAGACTTCTAAGGAGCTGCTGTGACTCTCTATTCCCAAGCAAAAACTCACTTGTTTGATGCGGTCTGGATTAACAGTGGTCTGAGGCTGTAGGATGCTGACAGGCTCTGTCTTGGCCACGTTCTGAGGCATTTCTCGAATCTTCTCTGCAATGAAGCCATGAACTGCATTTAGTGCTTCCACTGTTCCCTGGATCAGACACACCCGCTCCGTAGTACCTGCAAATACCAAAAGTCATCTGAATGCTGTGGATTCTTCAAGGTCTTACAAACTGCTTCAGTTAGGGCACAAAGATGGCACTCAAAGACAATGCTGCAAAACCAATGAGCAATACCTCCCTGGAAGTACACAGGAGAGATTTCTGAAAGATAACATATTGATGATGTGAAGGCACTGTAAACAGCTATTGGTGTAGATCCCACAATCACTAACTTTCCAAGTAAGCCTGGATAACATCACTCAGAATACTCATAATCTTCTTCCAAAACAAAATTGTTCTGCTTGCGCTACAGAAAATCAACAGCAGTTCTTATCTATCGATTTCTTATTTAAAAAACATCTACAAAATGGCTGAAGATAGATGCAGAACTGTTGAAAAATAGTTCCTTGATTTTTTTTTTGTGATGAGATTGGTTTTAGATGATTTTATATGACTAAACAAATAAAAAACCTCCCAGTACCAATCCGAAGGGTAAAAGTATAACRCTTCACTGAAACAATCCATGTTCTGTATTCCACATATCAAACTACTTAAATAGGTTCCAGAAAACCAGTTTTGACTTGAAAAACAGGATCTGACAGGAGTTAGAAAAAAACYCCCCAAACCCCTCTAAACCAACTTAAAAAAGAATATTGTGGTTTCCAATTTCATTCTATAGGAATACCAAMATAAGACAACCTACATGCTCAAGTAAAACTGCCTTAAAATTTCACATAATCCGTACTTTCAAAAACATATTCTTTAAATTTCCAACATACACAATTTTTTTATATTCATCACCTCAWTGTTGTCTTCAAAAATCAGTAGAACAGTTTTATTAACAGAAGACAATTATAAAATAAACTATCAATATTTTGGTGTATTCCTAAAAATATAGTAGTACCCTAATGCTGATTGTGTTGCAAAGATAAGCCGGATAAATATCTCTATTCAATGTCAGTGCATATTTTGCTTCAAGACTATGGAAGGGGGAGCAAAATAACAAATCTGAGCCATGGAATTAGCACAAAAATAAATAAAATAATATTTTTCATTTATATACTCCTAGTAAATACTATTRATATAAGGTCACAAATTAATCTTTTCTTACATGAAATTCATTCACTCTACATAAGAAAATGAAAATGGCAACGTAATGATGTGGCAAATACCAACAAGTTTGCAACAATTTCTGAAATTCACCACATGTTGGTTGGCCTCATTTCCACTGTGCAACCTGCATGGAGTCACAGAGATTAATGTACCAGAGTGGTAAGCAACCTTCTCCATAGAATTCCCTTCCTATTAATTTTATGTTTATATAAAACATAAAATTTTATCAGCTTTTATCATCTTAAGATATGCTCCTTACAAGAGTGCAACATGGACTTTAACAGAGAACACTACGGTAACCTTCGGAATTTCCAAGAAAAAAAATAGGTTTTATTACTTGATACTTTTCACCTGCTTCTGTGAATGATCTGTAATATTAAATATTTTATTACCTAAAGATGAAGAAGCACACTAAGAGCCTTGCCTGTCTTAAGATAACATACTCACATATACTTAAAATCTGATTTTTATCTTAAGTATCAGGCAATACTGAAATTCCACATTAGTAGAAGCACTACAGCAAGCAAGAAAGAGTAAGAAACACACTTTTTTTTTCTGTCTATCAAAATATGTTATCTAAAAATAATTAAAATTAGAATTAAAACATATCAACCAATAGGTCAAAGTATGTCAGATTATTAATCCTTAATATAAAATCCTAATGTATACACTCTTAACTGCAAGTTATAAAAGTCTCTCAATYAAATGCATATTTCTCAAGAGGAAGCTTTTACAAATATTTTTGTGACCTCTTACAGCATCTTTTCTACAAATCAGCTTCAAAATACAGCTAATTTTTTTTTCCGAACACTTTCTCAGAAAAGGGAGTTTGACTGCCTCGAGTGAAAGTCACCACAGCAAATGCAACTTGGTTCCTAGACAAAGCCCTTTTTCTTTTTCTACTTGGCTCCCTCCCCTTTTGCAAACACCGCCTGTGGTTTCTGTGTAAAGCAATCCAGCTCCAAGGAAATGCTCCGGGGAGTCTTTACAAGGGAGTATTAATTGTCTCCTAAACGATGCGATGCGAGGTGGGCTGATCAATGCAGCTAATGCAAGTGTTCTTCTCTGCCTCTGCAGAAAACACAGAAACAAACCCCAGATCGGGTTACGGGCCAGCCACCAGCTCATCCAGAGAGCTCAGCAGGGACAGCTCCTGTCAAAACACCTGAATGGAAAGCACTCCGCGCCAAACAGCGATTTCGGTACRCTTGACGCTAAGCGACTAAAGGGTGTTTTGCAATCTGTGTTAATTTAGAAGGTGCTGCATAATAAAATTACGCCCTATACTATACCTCAGACGAAGCACGCTACATTTCAGTACCTATGAACTAGGATGTAGTAGCAGAAATCACTGTTCCATGAAAAAATAAAATTGTGCAACAACACATCTCACACAGAGTTAAAGTTTGAAACTGCATATTTGCTTTAATAGTCACATGCACAAAAAATTTTAAAACTTATAAAATGTGGAGAAATTGTATACCTATACAGTTTTGAATTGTATTAATCTTTTTAAAGCAATGTTGTCATATTTCTTCAAACTGTAATAGCTTCTCACACAGATATTAGAGTACAGTAATTTATAAGAATTATGCAAAAGTAAAACTGACAGCTACATGACCAACCTGCATAGCAAAAATAAACCTACAAATCACTAACACGGGTGAAATTTCTGTCATTTTAAGAACTTTTAGGCTCTCTAGTGTATGAATTAAAGTGCCAGATTGCTTATAATTTTCAGTTAACAGTTTTATCCATTTTTTCACATTCCTGTGAACAAAAGCTCACCCATCTGTATGTATACATTTTATCATATGATTTTCAAAATATGTATTTAAAAGACAGACCTAATTTTTGAAATAGYTAACAAAGAAAATCAAACTACCAAAACTCACTGCCCTTATTTATGTTCTGTAAGCATAAACAATRAAAAATTATTCTCTTTT
This sequence comes from Cardinalis cardinalis, assembly GCA_014549065.1. Lineage (NCBI taxonomy): Eukaryota > Metazoa > Chordata > Aves > Passeriformes > Cardinalidae > Cardinalis > Cardinalis cardinalis. The sequence goes on from JACDOX010000097.1 coordinate 1,320,986, forward strand.
TAAAAGTTATTTATAACTCAATTAGGTGCTAGGGTCATGTATTGTACACTGCCTTTTATATATGAAGATACAAAACATATACAAGAGAGGAATAATTTTCAAAAAGATAATGGCTAAATGTAAAATAGGCGATCCTCACCCCTGTACATTAAATAAACCCAGAAAAAATGTTTTTATGTATGTTCAAAAATATCAAAGCTCATAGTAGAAATTTGCATGTAGCTATAAATTGGAAAAAAAAAACAATCTAAAAACATGCTGCTGGTGTTTCTACAATCTTTTGTTTTGGTTTTTTTTCCCCTAAGGGTTTCAAATTACTTTTCAGCAAGTGCAGTGTAATTTCTTTCTCCTCATATTAGAATCCAAATTCAATTTGCATGTGTGGGTTTTAACTTTTTCTTATCAAATAAGAGGCAGAATCTAATTGCACAAAAATACCTTGCCTGTACACTCACCAAAAAAATTATCTGTAAAACCATCAGAGTAAAAAGGAAACCTTAATCTGTTTTTTTTTAGTTTATTTTGTTTAGTTTAGAGGGAGGCATTTTTGGGCCTTTTTTTTACATGGCATTATATAGAATATTTCTTTTTTCTCTACAGTTCCATGGGAGAGGGAAAAGTGAAACCATTACCAGGCATCACACAATTTACAGGAAACTAGACAAAAGACTTTTTTGATATCTAATAAATTAGGACTAAAACATAAACAGCCTTGCAATAACTTTAAGAACTCATTTTTCCTCCTACCTCAGGTAACTATCTAAAACTTTATTTCTGGCAAATATCCTTGGACACCACACTAATTTTTTCAAGAACTTCCAAACAACAGACTATGATTTTTCTCAGAGAATGTTATTTACTTATTGGACAACTGATACAGCTTTTAAAGCAACCGTTAGAATAAATGGCAGGAGATGCAACAGGATAAATGATCCTGATGCTTTTGATGTTTGCATTTCTGGACTTAACTGGCAYACATCTATACATGGTTGCCATTAAAATTTAAAATGCTTACTTAAAGACTCTGATTCAATGTGTAGGAGTTCTTCTGTACTCACAGAAATGCTCACTAAATGTTAAATGTKCTTCTGTGTCTTTGGAAAATAAGAAGCATTTCTCAGCTGAAATGTTTTGGGGAACGCATGGTACCTCTCAGAAATCTGCCATTTATATGACTCTATAAACTTTACACTGGGCTTTTACGTCAATCTTAAAGAKAATTTGGAAACCTAAAAAGCACAATGCAATAGCAGCCCAGGGTAATCCCAATATATCCACTAATTAAATGTCCTTGTACTTTTCCAGTGTACYATGCCAATTTCTCTGATACTAAAAGGCAGAACCTGTGAGAGAAGCCAAAGCCAAAACCTTAACTATGTGAAAGCTGCACTACAGYCTCTCATCTGCTCATTTACGGTAAACTTTTTGTTTGACAACTCCCAGTACAGCACTCTACTAAACCCAACGTCCCATATATGTATTCTTGTGACCCAYGATCAGCTGGCTGTAAGAGTAGGATCCTATAGAACACCACACAGACTGATTCAGCCAAAAACAGATCTTGCAAACAAACCCCTTGGTAAAATAGGACTGTGCTTGGACACTATTCCCAAGCAAACTAAAAATTGGCAGTAACTTGCTTAACATGAAGTTCTGATAAAACTCTTTCTTGGATACAACACTTGCACTGTACATTTGGACAAAGCCTCAGAAAATGAAAGTCATAAAATAAAAATGTTTTTTAATTCAAATGCATTAGAAGTATCTTACAGGGTCTTCAACATAACACATAAAAACCCCCTTTGTCATATAAATGACCAAATGTACAGTCTTAAATGCAAYACATAAGATATGTGCTGTGTTTATGTAACACTTCACAGATAAGTGAAATGTTACAGAAAGCTGAACTGGACAGTTTTGTCCTTTAGTTCCTATCTCTCTCYTATTCTTTTTACCTTGATTCTCGACAGAGAATTAACTGGTCTTAACRCAGAGTCTGTACCCATACTCCTCACTGACAGAAAGGTGTCTCTCAAATCAAAGCCTGATGGTCCCAGACCTCCCAAACTGAAAGGGGGAACAAGGGCTGGTTGAAATTCGAGGGCATTGAGGGTCTGCTCTTATTTTCACCCAGACAAAATAACATTGGAACTTCTTGCTTAGGAAACACACAAATAAGAGTGCATTCACAGGAAGCTGAACTCAGGTTAATAACACAGGTTAATAATCTTTTAGGTATGACATCTGGACAGCCATGCACATATGTGTGCACATACCTATTCATACTCACATATCCACCAATTTGTTTCACTGTGATTGAATAAGAGACAGCTTTCACTAGAACTCAGATACTGAAATAGTTTGAATTTAAAAATTCTGCAAAACTCATGAAATGTATGACTCCTCAGAGTTATATGAAAACAAGTTTACAATGTGATAATTTGGACACAAGACTTAATTACATGGATCCAGGTTTAATGTAGTTATGACTAAAGAAACAGATTATTCCCATATGAGAGAGAAAGCATGGAAATTAAAAAACATCAAACCTCACCATTGTTAAAGGTTTAGAAAAGATGATAAGTCATCTTACAAAGCAAACAATCCCTTGAATATAAACTGTTTTGTTATGTATCAGCTACAGCTTTGATGATGAYCTCCCAGAAACTTAGTCACATAAAAGACAGATGAAGAATTACTATTATTACTACAGTCAGGTCTAAGAGACAGGATTGCAACTACTTCTCTTTCTTTAAGAGTTATTCATAAAAAATAAAGCTTCCACTGCAAAAGGTAGTAAATGTCTCCAAAACCAAAGGAAGGGGCCAGAGTTTTTCTTTCTATGATTTTATGTAGGAGTGTTACTTAGATGAGAAACACTCACAGAGAAAGYATGTGTACAAGTTAATCCCCAAATGGCTGCAATGAAAGTGAACAGACTCTATCTATGCTTTGGGAAAGCATGGTTCTGGACAACAAAAGCACTGTAAATAAAAAAAGCCCTCAAACCATGGACAGAAGCACTATACTTTAATTAATTTTGTTTGTGGGAATTTTAGTCTTAACATATTATTTGTAAAATTATCTATAACAAATGAACTACTGTTTAATCAAACAAAACCCAACTGAGTCCATCATAACATTTACAATAAAAAATGGGAATATAAAACATAGAATTTAAACAAAATACAAAATAAATGAATGTAATCATTGCTATTTACATGTTCTCCTTAAAAAAAAATCACATGAGTTTYGATGAGCCTCAAATTGCATGGTACTCTCTGCTAACAAAAAGAAATCTGCTTCAATTTTTCTTAACAGTGGTAATATAGTTGATGTACTTCAATATACTTCTGATTTTTTTTCAAAAGGAAATGGGCTCGCCATTATGATACTTTCTAATAATGGAATATAAGAATTTGATTATTCATGTATTTTTTAGATTATCAGTGCCTGGAATATTGCACAGAATTACTATTTTTTCCCTATCAGTAACCATCTAAATAAGTAAACATTTATTAAAAATCCAGTAGTGAAATTTGGTGAAAACRTGAAAGTCAATGATAAGTAAATCTTTCAAACTCATTAAAACCAAGCACACACAATACTACCAAAAGACCATATCTGTTGGAGAAAAGAAAATAAATGACCTTATTTTTAGAAGGGGACCAGAGAATAAAAAGAAAAGAAATAGCATGTTTTTCAACATATCTGGAATGAACTTTTTTATTAACAAAAAAGCGTGAGAATATTTTTTCCAGCAAAGCAATGTTCCCTTTACAATTACTGCTTTCATACTATGTTATAGCAACATGAACCTTTGTTCATAATGCCTCCTACATGACATTACCAACCAAAGGGAAAAACCCACTCATTTAAACAGTAAAATATGTACTCTGAGAAATTGTAGGAACTGATACATTTTATAATTTAGAGTGGTCACAGCTGAAATCACCAAGGAGCTTTTCTCCTTAGAAATATTTCTCAAGTTCCATAGTTTATAARCCTGTGAAAAGCTTTGGAAAATCATTCTGGATAAGCTGAGCTGCTCAAGAAATCAAATCACATAATACAATCATTGACATTTATTTGTTTAGAGGAAGCAAATACCGAACTTCAGGTAAATGAGCCAAACTCAAAGTTTCGATTAGAAATTATATTAAAATATTTGTGACTGCATGTATATTTTTTCCCATATATTGCAGGTAAACACTGACAGCAATCAAGAGAACACGATTTTTCAAGAGTATGCTTATTACTAAGGAATGCTTTTTAAATTAARTCATGATCCTGCAAGAAATCCCCTTTATCTATAACATTCAAGGCAAACAGTACAGGCAATAGTAATTCCAGGTAGGAATAAAATGTAAATAAACATGTTATAACAACCATATCATTAGAAGAATTCTGCATAGTAGTCCAGAAATATGAGGAGAGAGACAAGGATGCACATACCTTTTGCTTTCAGGCTAAGACTGTTCTGTCAAAACCAGGATGAGCTCCTGGTGTGATACAGTCATAATAGCATATACCTAGTCATTATAGCATACATCCAGAATAACATATATAAACACAAACTACATCCTTTTTGTACCTATCTCCTTCTTTTTTCATCTCTAAGTGCTAGTCTAATCCATGTTCTGTTCATAATAGATTTTATGTGCTGTATTTTTAATTAAATCCAYAGCTCCCCAGCAGCAGACTCCAGTTCAGAGTTTATATGGCAAGAAGAGTTTCTGATTACTACTCAAACATTTGGTATGTCACAGTTATCTTTCCTTGTCTTCCTAGCTCCTTCCTGATTACCAGACTGTAATCCTTCTATAGCATATCCTGCTGATTTTTCTATGAATGGCATTAATCTCCCTTAAATTTGGTTTTCTAGAATTTATGCCCTTAACCAATGTAGCCGGTTAAGAAAGACAGGGATGTCCATGAACATCCAGTGCATCCCATGTACCTTTAGATGGAATCATCCCAAAAAAATAAGTTTTCACACTTAATTATACAATAAACTTTAAGTATTAGTTTAGATAAGATGGAGAGCTCCTCAAAGGCTCATTACATACACGCATAACACAACACTGTTTTCCTATTTATACAACCTAAATAGGAATTACTCTTCTTACTAAAGTGATAATAATTAAYATAGCAGCATTAAAAACATTTCCTGGGTGTAAGAATAAAGCATTATGTAAAATGATTTTGATGTTGTAAGAGGTAAGTTGAAGTTTAATAGAAATCTTTTCCTCAAAAAACAATRTCACACTCATTTCTGCCCACCAGAAGATTTATATAAATTCATAAATATTTTGTCATATCATATGTCTACAACAAAAAGGAGTAAAAAATGTTATGTAGGCAGAACTGTTTCTAAATAGGACTCTTTCACAACTTTTTGCACTGGATGACAGTTGCTCTTTTTCTATTTTTATAGCTACACATTCTTTTTTCCTAAGCACTCAAAAATTCCTGCTTCACAGGTATTTGCTGAACTATTTTCATTCTTGTACAAAATTACTTTCAAAATAGCCAAGGTAGATATAATGGCCCTGGGAAGTTCAGTACCAATGAGAATCAGATGAAGTGAACAAAAATCTCCTGCCAGTACTGATTGAGCCAGACAGAAGCCTTTTTTAAAGGCCAGTCATTTTGTGAGTATTTTCAACTATTCAAAAGAATAATGTAATAATTTAATGTGTATATAAATGGTACAAGATTTCAATGTGTTTTTTATTTTTATTATTGGATTTGAAGGAAGGAATCTGCATCTCAAAGGACTCCAAGGCATAAGAGTTTTTCCACAGCTACTTTTCAAGAATCACCTCACGGGCTGGAATTTCTAATTAATGTGAGTAAGTTACTGGTGCTCAGATACTCCTCCGTGGACCTGCTGTGCAGTAACACAAGAAAAATGTTACAGATTTAAGAACCTCACTGATTCTTCTCCTCAATAGGCAACAAAAGACAAGTTCATCTGTAAAAATCAGACTCTCCACAGATACAAATACATGTGAAATGGTCTCCTTTCTCTATTTGCCTGAGAGCGCATTTTTATAGGATAGAAGAAGAATTAAAAATGAGGAATGTGAACTTCAAGAATGGTACCTAATCTGTGCTAACTACTTGTATGAATTCTGTACCAAGAATGGCCCTTCCCTAAACAATGTTTTAAGTCCCTTCTCTAACACTAAASCAGGGGTGCTCATAAAGCCTCTCTAAGTCAGCAGCAGAGGAGCACTGCAGGTACACATGTTGGGGATGGGGAGGACGGAGGGTGCAGACACCATCCCTCTGCTCTTCCCTTTTCCTCCAGCTGCASAACTTCTTCCTTGTTACAGGAAAGAGGTTGAAGCTCAGTAATTCTGCTGGGGGAASAGACAAATACTGATACTCTTCCAAAGGTCCCATACCACCTGGAACTACAGGATTTAGAGCCTTTGGGATAGGACTCCTGCAGCAGGATCACATTGGCCAGCAAGAGCTGGATTATTWAAGAGCATTTATGCTCACAAAAACTTATGATCTCTTGTCCCTAGAAATAACAGCATCAGACTCGGTGGTAGTGCTCTGATATGTTTTTTAAAATTACTGTGACAGACTCAGATGGCATCATTTATTCAAATAAAGTACAATTTTTCACATTCATTAGCAAGCCAATGAATGGCAGTAATATATGTTAAGCTGAACAAGGGTGTGAAAATTCCATAAAGCATTTATGTGCCTGAGGGACCTAACAACCCTTTGTCTATTCTTTTTTTCCTTACCCCAAAATTACCTGCCACCTATAAAGATAATTACTTTTTGTTGCCCTCAAATCTTAATTATTTGTGGAGTCTTTCAGATCCTCATTATTACTAGCCATGCTCACACATCTCTTTTGGGGAAAAAAAAAAAAAAAAGAAGGTGTCTTGTGGAGAGAAGACCTAGAAAATGTTAATCTGTGGAAAAGGTGCAGCACTGATGGCTTGGTAAGATTTGGAATGTAATTTAAATGCTAACAACGTGCATTTTCAAGAATGCATTTTAAGTGTCAGGAAAAAGAGAAAAGTAGTTAAATTTTCACAATATGAAAAGTGTTATTTGAAAATAAATGGAACGGGAAGATTAATTTTAAAACTGGTATATCCAAAGCACTAGCAGTTGAAGATGCTTAATGACTCTTAACTAACACTATTTAACACAAAAGGAGCTGTCTAAATTGTCTAACAGGAGAATGGACTGGAAACAATAAAAGTTGAAGAAAAGGCAGGAGGAGAATTGGCAGAAATCAAACAAATTACAAAGGCAAAATGCTTACCAGTCAGTCATACATTTTGWCCCAAATATACACAAAATAAATATATTCCAAAATAAACACAGCTCAACTTTTTAAATTAAAGAATTTTTGGTCAGAAGAATAATTGCATATAAGCATATCCATGCTTGATGCCTTTTTTAAAACAGGTATTTGAAATATGCCTAGCATATGTTTCTGGGTGCAAATACATACAAAGGACATTAGAAATTGCTCTCTCAAGTGAAACAGGTTCCACTATGAACAACTATAAATGAAAAGTAGTGTACTCCTTCAAGGCAAAAGCCTAGCACAAAGCATTTATTCTAGTSTAGAAATAAAAAAGTTGCAGTACGTTGTTTCTAATAACAAACAGAAACAAAAATAAACAAAGTAAAAACCATCTACTGATGTCTTGTAATTTTTGAGATGGTATTTCACAGCTATACACAGCAATATTCTTTTCTGAAACTTTAATTTGTGCCTACTCAGAACAAGGCACAGACTGAAAAAAGCTTTAGTAATAACAATATATCCTCTGTTTTGCCAATGTGGGGAATTATCCTAATGCTGTTATTGACCAAGTGTATCAGAATTATGTCAGGCTTTAAAATTTGCCTGTTTTTCTCCAAATCTAATTCTAGATGTCTCTCCTAAAAACTAATAAACCAGCCCGAAATAGAAATGAAATTCCTATTCATTCTGAAATCTTTTTTAGCACTAAAAACAAACCATGGACTATTGTAATATATGTACAATAGCTTAATGAGGGACTAAGACATCCTGAAATGGGGGAAAACTCAAATTCAGTAGAATCCTTATTCTTTGATCATTCATGAGATTTTTTTTTTTAAGTCAAGGAAATTGTTTTTTCCCAYTTGAAAAAGAATTTACCAGCCTAATTAGATTTTTTTAATCTTCTCTCAAACCATTTAATCCATGGATTGTTTATTCCTGCATGATACAAAATGCAGTTTTAAATTTTCTTTTTCTCATAGGAAAAGGCAAGGTCAGAATCACAACAAAAATAGCATCCAAAAATCCAAGTAATTTAATGAATCTGGAATTAATAAAGACTATTTCCCTACAGATTTGCATTTTTTAAGGTAGGAAGATGCAGTCTCTGACAGAAGCTTTTCCCAAAGTTGTTTGGTGACAGCAAATACAGGCATAAAGGAATGCCCTCCTTTAGCAGAGGATTTCATAGCATCATTCTCAAATCCAAAGATGCTTATCTTTTAAATGGATGTAAGAATTTTTTTATCTGAGAGAAGTTCATCTCTTTRTCAAATGTTGATCATGTTTATAAAGGGTCCAATGTTGTTTCACAAAAACATCAGGCAAGGTAACACTGAGACTGATCAAACAATACAAGTGTCTTGTTTAAAATTGTCCTTATCATCATTCAGAAGCAATAATATATGCATATATTAATTAAAAATCCAAATTCAACTATTATGTGTTTGTCTATTTAGCCTTTTTTTAGGTTTTTGATAAACTAGGATTGGTACATATTGAACTTTTCCTTTCAAAAAAGTGGGTAAACCCYCCTTACAGTCACAAATGGTGCCCTTAGAAAAATATTTATAAAATAAAAAAACAAAGGTCCTTAAATGAACTCTTGCAACTCTAATTACTCCTGAGTACTGAGCAACTATACTGGGTCAAGTGTAGAAAATGGTTATTTACTTCTACTGAATTTGCATTTCCTGCTCAGAACACATGGTGGAATTTTTTGTGTGCCATGATACTTACATTCTGATACCAAGATCACTCTGAATTGCATTCATGACAGTTATACTCAAGTAGGAAAAATGAGATCATAATTCTCATAATTCTCTGAATTATTCCCAGCTTTTTGTATCACTCCTAAGAAAACATATTACAGACTGTAGGGTTCTAGATACGGCCAAATTATTGAAACAGTAGGAAATAAGTTAGCAAATTATAACTGAGGTACTTATGCATGACAAAGGAAAAAAAATATTTAATAGATCAATAAAAAATTGAACAAGAAAGAGGAAAAAACTCCTTAAACAATGGCTGCTATTTTAGATTGAATAATAAAATTATGAGATATGCAGATGACATTAAATTTAAGTTTTCAAATACAAGATATGCAAAAAAAATATACCACATGCATGTTGATTACAATAAACCCAGTTATTTAGTCCTTTTTAATTTCTACACTGTTTTTTACTGCAGCATTTGGTGTAATGCTGCATTTTGTTTGCCTTAGTAATCATGAATATTACATGCATTGTGCTCAGTTTTAGAACATGAGCCTTTCTATATTTGTATGTTTCTTGTTAACGTGCTACAGAATTCAAAAYCTATGGGACTTTGGGACGTTAATTTAAGCCTGTGGCAATGAAGATGCAGCTGTTCATTTATAAGCAATCATCACAGATACAGAAGTTTGAAGATTAAATTTGAAAAGCCACTTTCCCAAACTTTTAAAATTATTAAATTATAACAGAATCAGTGCTTTTTTCCCCCAATAATTATTTTTACTCGTTTTCTCCAAGTTTAAAATCAAACCAAACCAATTTTACAGAGCATTCCACCTGAGCTTGCACCATGTTAGAATTGCAGATTAAGTATCAGTATTTGATTATTATTSTAATGTTTCCATCTCACATACATAATTATAATATATCATCAACCATGACCCACTCAAGAGTCTTTTGAAGTTGGCATTATAAATGTTATTCTACATTCACCCAGGTGCAATTCAACACTGCTAGCACAATTTAYTTAAATGAAACTTCACCTATCATTGAATCAAATAATTATWAAGTAGTGTTATTTATTGGTTTYATAGAAAAGCCCTAAATAAATAAAGCTATAAACAAAGCAGATGACTTTATCAACATATGGAATCTACATATCTGTTGACATCTACAGATAACATATTAAAGGGTCAAAATTGATCAAAGGTCTGGGGAATCTTACAGGGAAAGGCTGAGGGACCTGAGCCTGTTCAACTTTGAGAAGAGGTGAATGAGAGGGGACYTCATCAATGTGTCRAAGTATCTGAAGGGAGGGTGWYAGACAATGGATCCAGGCTCTTCTTGGTGGTGATAAGTAATTGGACCAGAGGCAATAGGAAGAAACATGCACAGAAAATTTCACCTGAATGTGAGGAAGAACTTTACTGTGAGGGTGACTGAGCACTGGAGCAGATTGTCCGGAGAGGTTGTGGAGGCTCCCTCACTGGAGACATTCAAGGGCCATCTGGATGCAATCCTGTGCCATGTGCCCTAGGATGACCCATTGTGGTYTCTTCCAACCTGCCTTGTTCTGCGCTTCTGTGAAATGTATTTTGTTTTCACTGACATGACAGGACAGCTGTGTACCTGTGCTACAAGTTACTTTTTCAAATAGGATACTCTGTTTTATAGGATTAGGAGAGTAATCCAGGGTGCAAAGGGCTGATCATGATGGAGTCTAGAAACTCTCTGAATTAGTGCCAAAGAGAAATTCCTGTGGCTAAAGTCCAAAGTTCTGCTGTATTAGGGGGCAACACCATAGAAAGCTTTCCAAGTAAGCTCTCAGACACAGCACTGTCAAGATGATCAGTAGATATTAATGAAAGTAGTATTTTCAGATGGTTGATGGAAATGGAATCATATTACCATGGCTCTCTTTCTTGATAGTAACAGGAAGTCTCCTTAGATGTGTGGCAGCAGTATTGTTTAACCTCTCCTTAACGTTTTGTCCTGAGTAGAGCCTGTGAAAGAAAATTTCTTCTCCAATGGATACTATAAGGTTCAACAATATATTAGTCCTTTACAAATGACCAAAAACTGTAATACAAAAAACTTATTTTCCTCTTTCATTCCTCCTCCTTCATCCCATGAATTTTTTCTCTTCATTAAAAAAAATAAATATCAGAAGGCAGTATTTCCTAAAGCAAGGCAGGCCTCCCAAAAGACAATCACCCAGGTTTTGTGATTTTCCTACAAAGAAGTAGCTCTAGCTTCCTTTCCCTACAGATCTAGCCACTGATAAGAAACTCTGCAGCAAAAATCCTCAAGGAAATGCAAGTAAAAATTACAAAGTTTTCCAAGCAGGCAGGCTCCTTTCAAATGCAGTTTCACCTTTTCCTTTCAGACACACTGGGGACTTCCTCCACTAGCACCAGACAGACATAAAATTCAAATAAATGTACGAAGACCAGAAAGGAGTGTGGTATAAGCTGTCAGTTAAGAAAAAAGGTACCATAACAGTGCAACATCTAAAGACACTTGACTTGGGTTGCTGTAGATGCCACAAACTCAAGTAGGTGAGAATTTGTGAATTAGGGTAGGGTAGGATTTTCTATTCTTTGTATGCTTCTCAGATCTCTCCTTTTTCTGCAAAAGCTCTCCACAGTGATGGACAAAATCAGACAGAAATACAACTGGAAAGATACCTATTTTTTGTACATTTATTTACATAGATGAGCAAGCACCAGGAAAACTGCTTTCTCACTATGAGTTAAGTAAAATACAGGCAGCAAAAAAGACACAAAAGTATTAAGACAGCATTAGGAGCTGGATGCCTAAGAGTGTATTTCTTAATTTTTTATATCACAACCTCTAGAACATACAATTCAAAATACAGTTAATTAAAGATTATGTACCTCTCAACATTTTAGCAAGACACACTATTTTTCTATTACTTGGAGGTAGGTATGATTCACATTATTGAAGACTGTTTTGTATGGTATGTATTCAAAAGAAATGTAAGCTTAAAATTGGTGGTTCAACTTTGTCTTTTCCTGATGTATATCTAGAACCACCTAGTTATAAATTCTGAAAAAAAATTATATCAGTTTTATTAATGTTAACATAAAAAAATTCAAGCACCCACAATGCAAGTCAGTTTGCTTCAGAGTTCTCTCACTGATGTCAATTTTATTTTCCCAAATCAATTTTATCACTTTGTCCTATTAGAAGCGCATTTCTTTCCAAGTTGACTCTAAATCAAATCCCTGAAAGGAAATCCCCTCAAGATATTTCCCTGATGCAGGCACAACAAAGTGGTTATAGTGGTAGCATGTAAATAACTACAACGCTGATGCTMATTCCAGAAATTGTCAAACATCACCTGACCTCTGTCAGAGTGAAGAACTTGGTAAGAAATTGCAGCATGCAGAAATTTCATGTACTAGTGGTGATTAGAGGTCATTGCTCCCAAACAGGAATCTGAACCTGAACCCTGCTCAACCATCTAATGCAGATCTACCTACCATGCAAGTCATGAAAAGCTCCTAGGAAACGTGCATCTTAGGTCTCCAAAGTGATAACCAATCAGAAAGGGTCCAAAAAAGCTCTTCCCCTACTCTCTGGGCCTTGATATGAAAATGAAAATGTAGCTTGAAATAATCAAGGCTCTTCCATCCATTACCCAATAATATCTGCTAAGACAGCTGCTATTCAAGTGATTAAGTTCTAAGTAGTGGTATGGCTGAACAAGTCATGATAAAAAAACAGGCAGCCTACAGGAAATCCAGAAGGACAAACCTCCAGAATTTAAAAAATATCACCAATGAAACCAGTTTTCCCTTTGGGAAAAGTTCAGTATCTTTTTTACATACAAGACAGAGATATTTCACAAAAAAATCCACTGTATTTTAATTATTTTAAACTGGAATATCCACAGACATCACTGACACCTAAGACAGCAAGGATTCAGAAAAAATATTTTGCTTACAGTATCTCTTACAGTATGCAAGGTAACAGTAACTTTTCTAATCAACACTACAGTACCTCATCTAACAGATCACCTGTATAGAAAAGTAGAGTGAATTACAGTTTGCTAAAAATCCACCACAAAGGATTCCAACAGTTTATTTGGTTTGGGCTTTTTTTTTTTTCAGTATCAGAAAAAGAACACTATATTCTTTAGATCTTGGAGGTTTATTAAAGCAAATGGATGTCAAAAAGAAAGTAAGCCAATCAAAAATTAGAAGGATGAATGTAAGGCCTTGCTTTGTCCATCAGAAAAGAAGATTTTTAATATAATTCTATATAATTTTAAATTTTATTTTTATATCCTTTACATATGTATAGATACATACACACCTCATTTGTAAGAAAAAAAAAGTTGTCGCTATCTGCATTTCTTTAAATTTTTAAGATGAATGGCCTCATAATAAAAATACATGAAGTGAGATAGAAAAAAAAAAATTCAAAAAACCGATAACACATATTTGATAATGCTAATAGCTCAAGTGTTTTTGTACCAACCACCAGGCATTCCTGCAACTACCACTATAAAGCTCCACTGTCATTGTCTCTAACTAAGAAATATTTTACATAACAACAAAAGGGCAAATAAAGAAGTAAAACAGCCCAGTAGCTGCCACTGCTCCTTCACTCTGCCTAAAATAAATAATTGGATAGGACATGATTAAACAGAATTACGTTAACAACTATAGTTTACATGCACATATTTTCATGAATATAAATAAGAGGCAATGCCATATCATCTCTGCCAGGAAGTCACCTTCATTTGCAAGGATGTGAATTTGAGCCACACAGCTCCTCATTGGATCAAAATTAAAATGGAAGCAAATCAATTTTGTAATTATTAATATAATAGACAAGAACTAGGGTGGTGAGCCATCAATTCTAATTAAAGGCTGCAATTAAAGGACACTTCAATCAATCATCTCTCTGAAAGTATACTCTATTGATTGCTGCATTAATTATTAAAATCATATTAAAATAAAATTCAGATTTACTTATCTGCCAGCTACTTCAAGATAATATTCTGGGTCTTATAACTAAATGAGTGACATCATAACTAGGATGATTTTTTTTTTTTTCCTATAAAGAATCCTCAGAAAGGGCACTCAAGAACTTTACTTWCTGATTCAGTCTATTAACTTCCCATGGCAGTCCTTTAGGACTTKCTTTTCCTTCACCAGTATTTGTCAGAATACCTATTTGTGTCTAATGTACTTCAAGTATACATACATATCAGACAATCCTAAACTAGGTATTTAAGAACTTTTAAAAGAGGCAAAGCCAAGACCTAGTTCTATAAGTAATACAGAGAAATGCTAAAATACAATTCATAATTTTGCAGTTCAAACTGAAATATAGGTAGAAGAAAAGCAGAGTTCACAGTTAAAGGCAACAAAGAGGTACTTGACTCAGTCATGTTTTATGTTCCTGTGAAGAAAAAGAACATAAATWAGAAAGTAGTTGAAAAGAATAAAGAAGATAATTTAATCTTGACCACAAAATTCAAGTTAAAGGCAGTCTCAGTYGAGGAAAATACAGAAAATATTGAAGTAAACAGACTGCAAGACACAAAATAAGCCAAGATATGGGTGTGGCAAGTAAGAATTTTGAAAAATTGCTTCCCACCTTAGTCCTTGCATAAACAACTTTTGACGCTGATATAAAACCATAAAAAGGCACTGCCTGAATTCTTAAGTATGTATGTTATCAGTATTATCTCATACACTTTCTTAGTATCTGCAGTAAGCTAACATAAGGACAAGAAAGTAAGGTACAGTGGAAACCCTCTTGATTTCAACTGCACAAATACAGTACCTGGTGTATCAACAGAATTTCTTTGTTACCTTATCAAAACAATCCCTAAAGAGCTATTTAAATTTTGCCTGAAATGAAAAGATTGCCAGATGTTTTCAAAGACCACAGGTCCTTGACTGAGCCAAAAAAGCTAAGACTGTCTCCATAAAATCTTGAATTTTTAAAAACCTGTTCCAAATGGTCAAATTCCACAGCTAATTTTCAAGATTAGAATTGTATCAGCAGGCAGCCTGGCTGAGGAAATCTATGAAGTTTTGACTGCCACCCACTGCTTTGCAACCATGGCCTGTAATCAGGAGTAAAAAAAATAGTTGAAAAACACAGGAAGGGAAAAAAGGAAGAAAGGAAAARTTCTGATAATAAAGTATCTTATTTTATTAAACCATTGCTTATGCTAACAGAAACGTTAGCATAAACAACACCTAGAAGCTGAAAGTTTTAGCTTCTTCTTCAAAAATAAAGATCAAACTTTACAAAATAAAGTAAGGTTTTAACTATAGAATTTACCTAAATAACTGCCAATCAAACTTGCCTCTCTTAATTGTGTTCCACCAACCTTAGCCTCCTTTGAAAGTCAAGAAAGTAACAGCAGGCAATAGCAGCAGGTGAGAGGGAACAGGCGATGGCAGCAGGTGAGATTCACCATAGGTGTTGTGCAGTCTGGCTGAACGCACAAACACAGGCTTCAAAAACCTGCTCCAGCTTCAGACTCRCTAGATTCAGTTTACTAAAACCACTACAAAGCCAGGAATGTTTCCATTGAGAATCTATTTCTTTAGAAGGTAGAAGTATCCTAAAATATCTTGGCAAAATYAATTAATTACCTTCAACCTTTTACACCAACCTTCTATCATAAATTCCACATTTACGTGGTGTTAAATTCTTTTAGATTACATGCACATCGTATCATCTAAAGACATTTCACAAAGACACATATAAAGAGTGATACAAAGGAAATTATCTATATGGATTTATGATTTCAGACACAATATTTCACAACGAATAACTAAAATGTTGCTCCAGGTCACTTACCCTTTGAGATACCTATTTAGAAAATTTAGGCAGTAGTTGATGGCAACTAAGAACTCTTTGTGGCAACTTCTTTGTTTTAAAGTATCATGGGTTATCAATGCTTACTAAAAATCTCTAAGAGTTAGGAAAATACAAGCATATTATTTATTATCATAAAGACAGCCACAATAGTACAGTGAAGTTTTTTGCAAGAACAATGCAGCTACATCAAGCTAGCTATTAAAATTCCTTGCCAGTGTGGGAAGAATGCTTGCACATTTATATAMAAACAGCATGCTCAAAAAATATCTTTAAAATAATTACCGAGGGGAGGAAGAAAAGTATTACAAGAAAGCAACAACAAAACAACTATTATCAGTTTATGCAGCAGGACTATTCTGGTCCTCCAAGTGCCTCAGACTACTCCAGGGACAGGATTTTAAGAGCAGTTACATTTGTACAGTAACTGATGCATTCAGTTTTCCTCACAACAGTGATTAAAATGGCTCAGAGAGGGTTGTCGTGCTGAATACAGTTAATCATCAAGGATTAGGCAAGCTGGCTTACAAAATTCTGGCTTTACCTATCATATGAAATTACTTAAAAAAATTAAAATTATACAAAATCTGATTCCAGTAGTTACTGGAGTCCTCAAATTTGACTGATTTTGCCATGAGACAAAGGATGCTCCATGAAGCCCAAGATGTATCATTTAATAGACTGGGAACAAAATCCACTTACCAAGTCTTACTGTAAATTTATACCCTCTGTACATGATGCTACCAATATTTTTACAGCTCATTAAACATAGCTTTTCTTTGTTCAGGTTTTTTGGGAGGTTTTGTTTGGGTTGGTGTTCTTTTGTTTGTTCTTAAAGTTGTTTTTGTTTTGTTTTTTAATCAACCACAGTGTTTTTACAAAACTATTTCTAAAGCTGTTTCTACTATAACATTAATTTGCAAAGAGACACAAGCCCATTGYTTGGTATGCACATTAAAAGCAGAGCAAGAGTAAGTATTAAAACCAGYAGTAATAATGATCCTTATATATTTTTCTTTTTGTCTTTGAAAAACACTACTGTTTATTMTAGGAAATACTGCACATATTTGGGTATAATTCTTAACAAAACACATTTAAAACCAGGTTTGTTATGTTAAAATTAGCTTTAAAATCTTTCACTTTTGGTAACTGTCTTTTCATAAGACTTATTTGGATTCAATACTATAAATTTTATTTATATTGTGTTTATTGGTCTCAGCCATGATAAACAGTACCTGCCAATATTAAATTGCACACTGGTAGTTTTTTACCTTATTTTCCATACAAATTCATAACATTCTATCTATTTTAATCTTTATATGCTAGTCTTTCCCAAAAAATACCAACATTTCTAGATTAAAACATCAAAAGCACTTTACTAAAACAATTAAGACTACAAATTTCATTTTGAATTAAGACTTCACTGGAATGATTTGATAGAAAATGAACCTCAAAAGTTAAAAATTACTACATTTAAAAATAGAATAAAACAAAATCTTATACTATCATAAAAGAGTATTTTTTGGTTTTGTTCTGATTATGTATAAATACCTCTGCTTTTGGCAAAYAGACTGCTAGCGGTGGATTGCTACACTATGGATGTAATAATCTCTATTTACTACTTAAAGTACTGCAGTGAATGAAAACAGGCACTGAGGACAGATTTACATTTTGGAGATTACTGCAAAAATCAGAGCATTGGTGAGTTTATTAATAACAATAAAGRTGAAAACAATCCAGTTCTGCAGCATGCAGGTGCAGACCCTGAAGGTCCTAGCAGCCGTGTGTGAGGAGACTAAAAGCGGMCAAAGAGCTAAATCAGTTATTGCCCCAGTTCTGACAGACACTGCTGTCCCTGAAACAGCGGCATCTGATCAGATTAGAAATGAACTCCTGAACCTTCAGTTTTCAGCCTGACATGTCCGGATAATCCAAAATTGGAAGTGCTTTACTGTAATATGTTGGGCTGAAACCTGTGGTGGTTCAGGAGCTGATCTGAGAGTGGATCATGTGTCCTGTCTTGAGGACAGCAAAGTCCATTGCTGGTGCTGCAGACAGCAACACTGTCAGAGGTGTGATTTGCAACCCCGGGCCACATGTCTGTCAGAGCATTCATATGAATGAAACATGAGAAATACATATACAATCAGAGTAAATAGTAGAAATATAAGAATTACCACAGTAGTTAAAATTATCTGTCTATCAAATCTGTAGCCCTGGTTCCAGCAGTGGTTGTTGTCCAACACTCAAATGGCAAGCATAAAGACCCTATGTAAGGCATACATGAATTCCAATCAATTTCATATTCTTTTACTATTGTTTGCCTAAACAAGGTAGTTTAATCAGATCCCTCTCTACACACTTTTAAACATACATCATCTCACCAAAAAAATACAACCATTCTTTGATTTTGACAGATGTACAGGAAAACAAAGTCAACTTTCCATCATTTTGTCTTTCTTTACAATAGACACAAGGCAAGCTGTGATCTATTTTTTTTAACTTAAGAAATATTATTCAAAGYTTACTGCTGTGTATTTCACTACCCTCCTCTGTTCAAGTAGTTCTCCACTGCCATGGAATTAATTCTTACTCTAGCTTTGGAAAGCATTAACTCCTAGTATCTTAATTTATTCACCTAACACTAGGAAATACATGTAAAACTGAAATTTCAGTCAGGTGAGAAATTTCTTTAAATCTTTGAATCACAAAAGTGCTCCTGTGAAATGAACATCAGGACCAGTGAGTGTAGATTCTGATTACACTTGCACACCCAGCAGGAGTGTGCCCATAGCAACATTCATTTTTCAAAGACCATTGAATTTAAGTATGCCCTGACAAAGAAAGGACTGTAAAGGGTCAGATTTTGTAGAAAAGAGTTTCAATGGTCTAAACAATGAATTCACTCCCTATCTGATATTATCTCCAAGTCTATTCAAATCAGTTAGCAGGTGTGAACTAACTACTGTAGCATATGTTTCCTGTTGTGCTGCCTTTTGTTCATTTCTACATTATCTATAGCATATAAACAATATGTAACTCAAACAGCCATTAATCCATCCATCAACAAAARAACCCCAAAACCAAACCCTAATCCCCAACTTTCTACAATTGTATTGAGTTTTAACATAATAGATAAAAATCTATATTTAATGGCCATGCTTTTCTCCTGATTTATGGTAATGGTTATTTTTGATCTCACAGAAATTTGTCTGAGCAGCTCTGCCACAAAAGAAAACACAAATGCTAAAACCACATATAAATAATTTCATTTTCACAGAAGTATGATTCTATAGTTCCCAGTCGAGTGGCATTCAAAGAGTCAGGTAATTTTAACTCATATCAGTAAATTAAAGAAATGCAGTCTGATTAGTGCAATATGCCCAAGTGATTCACAATGAGCACAGATTTCATACATGCCCTACTTTCCTTGAATGGACCAAGCTATTAATTTCTTTTTAAAGGAGCAGTGATTTTTTTTTCTTCCAGGAGATAAATTGCTTTCTTAGACAYGTGGGTTTTGCTGTTTGTTTAGTTCTTAGCATAAATGGTTCTATTTGAATCAATATTATTTTCAGATGTCTCAGTGGAACTGATAAGACAGCCTTTACCCTGTTTTTGAAAACAGGGCATATTTGTGATAATTATGGATTAAAAATACTTGGTTTTAAGTAGTAGGCTTCTGAATTGTTTCTGACCTTTAAGCTTGAACATCAGACTACATTGTGGAGTGAGTCATACCAGCATTCTGAAAATATATAATGAACTTACACATACTGATTTTTTGCCAATAATACCTAATTCATATATGATGAAATTGATTTTCTTTCTATATAAACTAGAGTTTTTTCCACATGAACAGAGGATTATCAATTGCTGGTCTGATTTAACATCTACACAAATTCTATTGCTCTGGTATAGGACTTTTCTGCGCTGGTTTTATTACCAGAGTGCATTTATTTCCAGTTTCTTTAGGGGAGGTCAAAAGCAGGCTCTGTTTAGCAGCATGGCCAACAGCCTTGTTCTCCTTGCTCAAAAGAGATATCCCACTAAAGATGTAAGAAAAACACATTCAAAACCATGAAGCTGGTATCTTTTGACTCTACAGCTTCACAAGTATATGATCCACATGAACCTTTTGCAAGTGAGAGGAATCCAGTTTTACTAAATTGAATGTACTTGGTATTATCTGGGGCAGAGAATAAGAACAGAAACACTATTGCCTAAATAAATAATTTGCATGTATCTATCACTGTGATAAAGAATAATGCATGGCAGATATTCTTCCATGAATAAAGTGAAGAATAAGGGGATATTATACAGGAAAACTTTAAACTTCTGAAACTTTTCTTAGATAGAGTTCATAGTACCAATAAAGGTTTTTAAAATGTCGAATTCTCATTTAAGATAAAAAGCACTTAAAAAACCCACCCCTTATTTTAAGCTAAAATTTTGTCTTTGAATCCAAAACCTGAAAGTTGTAATTCAGTTTAAAGCTGCACTAAAGTTTAAAATTAAATTGTTGCTTAATTGGGCTACACTGAAAATATCTTTCCCAGACCAAATAGTTTTTAGYAACTTTTAAGTTCCTCAAAGTAGTCACCTGGAGGGAGGGGTTAAAAAAGGAGTCAAATTCTCCAAGACATTATTAAAGGTATCTCAGCTGAACAAATAAGAACATATATCAAGGTATAAAACTTCTTTTCCTTGGCTGATGCTGACCGTGTAGCAAAGCCATGTCAGGTGAATTGCTTCTCTGACAGCTCCAACCAGCAAACACAAAGTCAGTTATAAAAGACCAAAATCAAGTTGCCTCATCAGAGCAGCACTCCGCTTGTTCCATTTCACTTACTCCAATTTATTAACTATTTTTCAATACAGTGAACAATCATACTAGTATGATGTCAAGCTGGAAAATGAGTAATGGCATGATAAAATTAAAACTTTTTGAGAAGCAATTTTAGTAATGCACAAGAAGCATTAGAAAAGAAAAAAAATGAAAAAGAARAAAAATCCCAACCAATKAGTTTTCAAATATCAGCAATTTCGCTCATTAGTCATGCATATTCAAGTGTAGATAAAAAGAAACCTCATCTAATCAACTACATTATGCAATCTATGCCACATGTGACTGTCTCATCTGCCTTAAAAGTCTAGTTAGATTTCCCAACTTTTGTTTCATTTTTGTAGCTAGCAAATCAAGGAATAGGTTGAAACGAACCCTGTGCCTTGGTACAGATTGGGAACCAACAA
This sequence comes from Cardinalis cardinalis, assembly GCA_014549065.1. Classification (NCBI taxonomy): domain Eukaryota; kingdom Metazoa; phylum Chordata; class Aves; order Passeriformes; family Cardinalidae; genus Cardinalis; species Cardinalis cardinalis. The sequence goes on from JACDOX010000097.1 coordinate 1,342,118, forward strand.
GTAGGAAAGCAGCTTTGTAGGAGAGGCCCCCACAGGTCTGCTAACACAAGACTGTCCTCGAGCTAGCATTACACCTTTGCAGCAAAAAACTCCATGGCATCCTGAGATGCATTAGGAAGAATCTCACCAGTATCTTCTCAATGTCTTTAAATACCTGGTGGAAGGAAACACAAAAGATGAACCCAGATGCTTTGAGATGTATCCAGTGAAAGGACAAGAGACAATGGACACAAATTGAAATTGGAAATTCTGTTTAAAGGCAAGCAAAAAACTTAATAATATAAAAGTGATAGAACACAGGAACTATCTGCTCATAGAGGTTTTACAGTTTTCATGAGGAGCTGTATTCAAAATTGAACATGCCATTCTAGCTGAAACCTTTTTGAGTAGCAGCCTTAGAGACTAAGAAATATCTAGATGTCACTTCCAACSTTATCAATTCTGTGGTTCTGTGTGACCATAGAAAGATACAATAACATTCTAGCCAAAGTAAAATGTATCTAAGAAACACATGTTAACTTAGCTTTTAATAAAATTGTAACAGACAAATTTTAACAAGGAAAACAAAAAGCCCCCAATTTTATACAGGTACATATCTGCCAAATTTCAAACTTCTGCTCCTAAAAATGTCATTGAAAGGGAAATATGTCTTACTCAACAGCTATATGGGGTTTTTTTTATACTCTCTATAAAATGGCTGTAATAGAGCAAACAAAGTTTTCAAAATATGTACATGGAAAGGAAAAAGTCGTTCTAAGGGTCTAATTATGGTGTTAATCATATAGACTTTGGGTATAATCGAGAAGGCGAATATTTTAAAGATAAAGTAAGAAATATATAGCTTGACGGTTTGAATGAAGAACAACTAAACTTTGAGAYTGCCAAGTATCCAAAGCAAAGGTTTAACTACATAAATACGGCAGTTAAGAGCATGAAGAAAATCACATTCTTCACCACTGAAGCTGCACAAATAAAATCTTCTGTACACAGAGTCTTGATGTTTGGACATTACGTAATTTGGGAGGATCCTTTAACTACAGAAGTTCAAGGACACACCCACAAGATTTTCTTTCCAACACGCAGTCACTGCAGTGGAATGTTGCACATCGGCACGGATCTGGATGAGGTCCCTTAGATGTAACTTGAGTACAAGTAGCAATGTGCTTGCATTAATGTATCAGCTCAGGCAGGCTCATTACCCTTGTTAAATAAACATACTAAGTTGCAAGCATGTTTTTAATCAATAGCAACAGTCATTCTTAAAGAGCAAATGCAGGTGCCCACATTCAATTAGGCTCGCTCATGTTATATACTCAGAAGAAAAGTTATATAAGCTTTTATTAGAAAACTTCTCCAGTTTTTCAATCAGYGCTGATAAATCTAAGTTGGACTAAAGAATCATAGAGTATCCTGAGTTAGAAGCAACCAAAAGGATCATCAAAGTTCAGCTCCTGGCCTGGCACAGACCCACTCAAAGAATCATACCATGTGCCTGAGAGCAGTGCCCAAACACCTACTGAGCTCCATCAGGCTGGTGCTGTGAGCGCTGCCCTGGGAAGCTGGTTCCAGTGCCCAACCACCCTCTGGGGGAAGAACCTTTCTCTAATATCTKACTTAAATCTCCTCTAACTCATCTTCAGGCCCTTCTCTGGTGTTCTGTCACTGATACTACAGAGAAGAGATCAATGCCTGCCCCTCAATCTCCTGTACCCCAAGCTGAACAAGACAAGCGACCTCAGCCACTCCTCATATGGCTTCCTGTCACACAGTCTTCTGAAACTGTAGTCATTAGCAGCTACCAGGAAAATAAAACTGGATGCTTACCATTATCATACCAAAYATGATCCCCTGAAATTGTATGAAACACACCCTCTTGTTTAGGGGCAAGAACTGCATACCAAATTGCTCCCATCCWAACCAAATCCCATGTGTACAGAAGAGCAGGCTTGAGTTCTAAAGCACTCAAGATCTGACAATGTCACTGCTAATGATTTAAGAGACCTAACAATTCTCAAACTGCTCCTCTAGGTTCAGAGATTAAAACTCAATTTAGGAAYTAATCTATCAATTTAGAGCATTTAAAGATTCTACTTTGAGAGAATCAGTATTTTTCAAATAATAGATATAATTTTAGAATTTCATGGGGGTTGAAATTTTCATGACAAATTTAAGGCAAAATTCCCTGCAAGTATAAAACCAATGAATGCCTAATCTGTCATTTTAGATTCCAACATTTAGATTTTACTGCTATTTATAGTTTTCTATGCAACTTCACCAAATGTGAGAAAGGCCTTCAACTAATGAACTTTCTGTTCATTTCTTCAAATTTATCAAGTGTCTACTGATTGAGCACTGACTTATATGACAATAATTTCCAAACTGCATCTAAAATTGAGACACCACAAATATGTAACCATCTCTACATACACAAATATTTCAATATGTTTCTTGGCAACAAAAAGCAAAATACACCAGCAACGTATTAAAATCTACCCTATAATGTGTAGGTTTTAACAAGCACTGAGCAGCTCAATTCAGAGCTCAGCTTCTGAAAGTCTGTTTGTAACAATTCACAACTGCTCTTCTAGCATTTCTGTTGATTACACAGGAAAAGGAAATGACCTTCCCCCAGGAAGCTCTGGCTTTTCCTCACAGCTATATCCTCAGTATTGGCAAACACCTCTTCCCATTACAGTTCTACACTGACATTTTTTAGCAGAAGTACAAGTTGGTTAAATTTTTCTTAGACTTAGGTCCATAAAGAAACAGAGTAATGGATTATGGCAATTATGTTGTGATGTTGAATACAACTGAAATTCATAATTGTTACATTTTTATATTGAATAAATACAAAATATTTCAATATAGAAACACTTATCATTCAAAAGCACAACATATTATTTTTCCAAATAAAAAGACACATTGTATCTTTAGAACTATGATGGGAAGACATTTTTATAAGTCAGTAGTGTAGGACCTATTCCAATCCACCTCCCAATGCAACAACAGCAAGAAGTCTTTACATACTCAGTACTTTTGAGATACTTCCATTATTTTGTTTGGTATTACAAAAATACTAACACAGTATTTCAAGAATAAACTGTCTAGCCTTTCATATGTCAAAAAACTGTGCAACCACTTTCATGTACACAGCTGTCCYGTCACATTTTCGTTCAGCACACAGCCCACAGACATGCAACTTCATCCTAATGGTAACGAGCATAAGTGGAAGCTCAGCAGTTCTAGGAGAAGCAGCAATTATGTTTATCACAGCTCAGGACTTGTTTCCCGCTTTTGAAACCCTGTTTCCTGTTTGTGCACACAAAGCACTAATCTTTTCCCACCACCTGCACAGCAATTCTGCTGCTCCTCAACAGGATTCCCACAGCCTGCAAGTGCCCTACCAACATCTCGACAATGATCACGCAGCAGGTCTAAATGCGTTCAACTTCTCTCATAACTTCCATTTGGAATTTTTTAAAAATGGTACGGTTACCTACGCAAGTTTATTTTAAAAGAAGGAGATATCAAATCTAAATGGCAAGGATACAAAATGACAGATGAAAAAATTCTCAACACAAAAAGCCTAGACAATCTAACTTAGAAGTCACACGGACTAATTGATCCAAAACACCAATAACTGCAGAAAAAAATCCCACATAGCAAACTACCCCCTCCTCCAACATTTATTCAGATGGAATTTTATTTTTGGTCAYTGCAAGGTCCTTTGTTCTAGTTTCCTGCCTAGATTTCCCCTTTTTCTGTGCCAAAGCAAGCAGTTAAAGTCAGGATGATCAGAAATAAACTTTAGAAGCAGATGTTACCACAGAGTTTGTTACGTACCGGTAAACAGAGTAATTGTTTTCCTGACTACATGCAATCAATTCATACTGGAATTAATCCTAGGTAACTATAAAGCAAGAGGAAAACTAAAATAACGGAAAATCCCCCAAAACATTAATATTGCTATTAACTCTCACTTCTATGAATGTATTACATAAGCTCTAGTAGTTCTCCCTTAGTAATTAGCTGTTKCAGAAAAAATATTTAATTACAAGTTTAATTTTTGGCAACGAAAATACAAGTTAAAGTTTCTTAAAGCAGCTTTTATATGCTCATGTAGCAGGCCATTTTAATCATTGGCTGCAATAGCAAATGCTTGTTGCACTAATTAAACAACAAAACGCTAAACCATGTCAAACCAGGTTACTAAAAAGATTATTCAGAATCTCTGAAATATCATGCACTAGATTCTAACCATGACTCCCACTGACAACTGTATTATTTTCCTAATTTTAGCCCCACTCCCTTTTACCCCCTAACAGAATACAGGGCATTGCAATATCTATGCACAGCTGCAAAACATGCAAATTCAGGCTTCCAACTGCAAGTTTTGGACCTTAACCTTACGGGCTTAATCGTTCTGCTGCATCAGTAAAATTTTAAAATATTTGAACTTCCATGCTGGCCACTTGAGTAAAAAAAAAATCCTCCAATGGGTATTGCTTCTGCATTTTCTGGTGGGCATGTTAGTGTAATTCCTCTCCAATGACACAYGGTAGAAATTTTTAGTTTAATGCATGTTTCACATATTACATTTTCCTGGGAACAGGAAAGAATTTTCCCTGTCTGGAATATTGTGTTTCAGAAGGGATCTTCTGATGGAAGAGGGCAATTGTTTCTTTTCAGTTCCAAAATGGTCTGCATTTGAAATATTGGACTGAAAAGAAATACAAGCAGAAAAAAAAAAAAAAACCCACCCTACAAACTACAGTGAATAATGATGTAGGCTCATTTTCTGCTTGTTTTTTTTCAACAAGATTCTGCCTCCAGGTGTATTCAGCCTCTATTTAAACTATTAAGTATTCAAATGTATTATTTTCTGTTATAACGAAAAAAAATTAGGACTAGAAGACTGAAGCGTATCTTACACATAGGGGTGCAGGTGGAAATGGGATGAGGGGAAGAGTTGGAACGACACAGACTACAATTATATGGCATTAAATTGTTCTGAGAATAAAATATTTCCCAGGAGACAGAGAGGGATGGAGTGGGTCAGCAACCCACACATCTACGTGGGGAACATGCCTCCTTTTTCTGCCCATAGCAGGTGCTTTGGCTACATCTTTTACACCAGCACAAGAACCCATATGCCTGCAAAATGAATTAAATAAGCTCAGTGATCAGCTTGCAAACTAATCCTCCTTACGCACTTAAAAAAAAATCATTTTCAAATGGATGAGTGAGCTGATGAGACCTGCTGCAAAGCTGGACAGATGCTACTGATGATGCAAAGATAGGACAGAAATACATGGCTTCAGGCAAGACTACCTTTTTGGCAGTGACATTTAAATTAACATCAGAGGACCATGAAACCACACCATTAAGCCTCTAGGGACAAAAACCTCAGTTTCAGTTCCTTAATTTACGCGTTCTTTATGTTTCTCTCTACAGAAGGATGAAGTGTTAATTACTATTCTAACCAGCCCTACTTGAACTCACTCAATGTCTCACCTACCAGAAAGAGAAGAAAGATATAACGACTATTTGCTACCTTAYTTATTCTCTGAGCAGAATGAATCTCATCCATACTGCATCATCAAAAATCTCAATTGAAAAGATAAAATGTAACCATTCAAGAAAAAGCTTTCAATAGCCCAGAAGAAAAASTCTCTGGTTTGCAGCATATTCCAGTGATGCAGTAGGAATATGCAATTTTACTAGAGTATGCCTTAGTCTGATTCTTAACAGTAGATGGAATATTAGCCTTTTAGAAAAGTAATAAATTCTAACTTATTGTGCATGCTCGGTGTTGCACTTAGCCTGATTTGTAGGGAAGTCAAGATTATTAGAAATGACCACAAGCATTTGTAGATTGTCTTCAACAGCTTTAAGTTACTCTGACACCACAGAATGCCATAGAGGAATATTGCAGAAGAAGTAGATAAAGACAATTTTTTAAACTATGTTGAATATGAAAGAATAAACACTGGATGATTGCTAAAAAAAGTAGGAAGATAAAACTACAATGTCCTAATAGTTAAAAGCTACATTTGCACTTGAGATATTTAAGGATTTTTACAGAACAGCATATTCAGTTAGGTTTTCAAGCAATTAAATAAATAAAAGCCCTCACAGGATCCTTCTGGTTCTTTTGAAGCACTGTGCAAGAAAAAAATTACCATGGAAACAAGAAGCACAAAACTGTGATAAAAACTAGAAAAAAATACCACTGCTTCTCAGCAGTGAAGAAAAAATACTGGCAAGGCTAACAGTAACTAATTAACGTCAGTCTTTCAAATATTTACTTACAAGAGCACGTTACACATTTATTCAAATTAATCTTCCCACTAAAATTGATTGAGTTTTAACCCCCCCCAAAAAACCCCAAACCGTCCCCCCCCCCCTCCAAAAAACACCACCAAAAAAACTACAACAAAAAACCCCAAACCCCTCAGTGGGCAAACAACTTCTCCAAGGTGGAAAAAATACCAAAACAAATTAAAAATAGACAGGACTACAAGACTTGTAATTACTGTGTAACTGCTAAACACTGTGCTGGAAACAGATGTTCATCATGCATATGTTTCTTTTTATAGCATTTTGTTTCTCACATCATGTATGTATTTCAGAGAATCACACAAAGTTGCAAGGGGCCTCCAGAGACCRCCTGATCCAAGCCCCTGCTCAAGCAGGATCAGCTACAGCAGACCACCAAGTTCAGGGCTGCCTTCTTTACAAACAAAATCAGACCTTGTTCATTTCAGAATCAGCTACTTGGTTAAAAAAAGGTGAATACATCAAAAAAGGCCGTCATATACAAGAACTAAACTTACTGTAAATTGCAATYGCCATTTAGACACATTATCATATGGGAAGAGGGGGGAACAAAAAACTAAAATCTGGGGGAGGAAAAAAAAGGCAAAAGTTCATTTTGATGAAAATTATTTATTTTTTAAAAAAAGTCAGGTAAGGAAGTCCCTGTAATAATGTGACTTTAAGCCTGCTGGAATTATTTTTCTGTAGGATAAAAATGCACCTATCACTTATAAAATAAATTTATTATAAATTGATTAACTGTACACTTATATATTATTAAAATAAAATACAAATATAACTATTTTTGCTTTTTCCTTTCTATTTTTCTGGGCAAATGGATACTGTGGCATTTACATCTCAGCATTTCTGTGTAACATTTCAAACATGCAATGTTTTCTTCTTAATGTATTCAATCAAAGTAATTCTGAATGTCTGCATTCCCTTGCTGTATTTCTGAATTCGCTATCTCATTTTCTTTAGCATTTATTCTCTGTCACTTTTACATCCACTTACATGCTGCCTCTACTTCTTCAGTTTCTTATTCTTAGTGCTTTCCCAGTCTTTCCAAGTTTAGTTTTTTCTGAGGTAGTTCCCTTCCTATTTTTTTACAGGACCAAAATGAAATATTTTCACCATGTATTTTGTTTTGCATTACCATCCTGGCTTTTTACTCTCAGTCATGAACAATGAATAATTTGCTTATCCCATAAGCACCTGTATATTACTTCCAATTTTTGTTCTTTTATATTTTTAAAGAACTTGCAGTAAAAAGACACAAAATTAACAACTTAAATTAAATATCTGTGTTACTACAATTTTTACTATCTAATGTGTTGTTTTATGACATCTGTCATAGCTAATTTTTGTCTAAATAGCTGTATAAAATAAACTTCTCATATCTTTGTGTCTCCTCTTTCCACCTGCTCCACAATAGATCTGTATTTTGCTTACAATTTAAACTGAGAAATCAGTGTGGCTCATTTTATCACAACTGCCTTTGGGATAACCTGCTCTAGGACTAGAACAAGCAGTATAAGATATTTTCATAGTACAGGTCAAGGAATGGTACTCTTGTTTCAGTTTCTTTTTACTGATTTGTGTCAACAAATCCCCAAACATCAGCATTTCGCCACTTAGATTAAATTGTAAGGGATGTTTGAATGGATAAGCACTGCTAAAGGCATAATCCAAAACAGAACTCTTCTAATGAGTTCAGTGGACTCTGCATTAAACACCATGTCTAACTACAGACTGTTAATCACTACACTTAATAACAAGACCAGATATAAACCCCACAACCACTGTCCTAAGAGATTCAGTTTAAATTAAATGCTTCTTAATTTAATGCAGTGTAATTTTTTTGTGTGTGTACTCATGTTGAAAGTGGTTTTGTGATACCTTCATATCATATATTCCCACTGTGAAGCAAACCATGTAACCTTTGCAGATTCTTTTATAAACAAATAGAAGGGTGAGTTGAGATTACTGAAAAATAAAACCAGCTCATATACCAGGATGACACTCCCCCTTAGAGATAACTGTATAATTTTCTAAATGTAAACACCTTTCATAAGAGGTTCAATGAAACTGTCTCTTAGTAAAGAAATAAACCAAGTATAAAATTGGAAAAACATCATAGAATGATCCAGCTTACTAGAGATGCCCTCAYTTGCACAGACAGAAATATAGGTGTATAAAATTGTAATAGATTTTGCTGTTGTTGTTTTGTCAAAGACCAGGGAAAAAAAGCAAATCAGCTAAAGATTACACATTTTAAAAGGGAGCATAGAAACATTCATTATAGCCATGGCTGAAATTTATATAAAAGAGACAAAATCTAGTGCACTGTTCCTTTGATCCTATAATTTGGGATCAATAAAGAAGATTTATCCTTAGGAAATCCTGACCACGATTCTCATTGCATATTCCTCCTGTATTGATTTGATCTGGAAAATGTCTTTACTAAATAAAAAGTTACTAGAGAATCTAAAGTTAAATTTAAAATTATAATAGACAAATGCATCATCTGCATGYATAGATATTGCTCAGTTTAATTTGAACAAAAACAATTAAAAAATCCCCAAAAGCCTGATCTCTATGTTATAATGAGGACTTACCAAAGAAAGTTATTACTATCCAGATAAAGCTGCTATGCAAGGATTTGAAATCAAAACACATGAAGACTGTACTGGAAACACGAATGGAAAACCACAACCAGCCTGATGCAGTGCCAAGCAAAGCAATAAATCAGACTTAGGCCAAACCACACTCCAGAGAGTTTTAATCTATATCATAAACAGAAAAAGTTTAACAGGTTTTGGCCTATGCCAAGTGCTTTGATCTATCAAGAAGGCTACAAACATAGATATAAAAGCATTTATATTGTTTCATAAAATATGAAACATTATATTAAATGACTATACATAAAAGCCACTCTAGGTTTGGTTTGKTTTTTTTTTAATAAACTAAAACAATATATTCAAGTTGAAGTTCTCCTAGAAGTTCTAGACACAAAGAATTTCCAACAATTGTTTTTAAGAATATAATCAAAGCTGTAGAAAAATACCATCCTCTCACAGGTGGTCATTACAATGGAAAACATGAGACCATGTTACTTTATCTTTCAAAATATTTTACATCCTATTTTTAATATAGAAAAATACATTGCATTTCATATTCAACAACCAAATGATTCTGGTCATTGAATCAAGATTATTCAAAAAAAGTGAAACAAAGTTGGAGAAAAAATCTACTAAAAGTATTTCTCTAGGGTTTTTATGGTCTTAAGGTATTTTTTTTCATAAATTTTATATTTCTAAAAACATAATGCCAACTGTGGTATCTGAAAGGAAATCATTATCACATATACAGATGTTTTAGAGGAAATTCCACTTTAAGTATTCTCTTTGATGTGATTGTGCTCCCAAATAATCACTGCAGTCTGGAGCCAGAAGACACAAAAGCAGACTGGTGAGTGTGTTAAGAACAGACTATACTGAGTAGCAGAGTTTAAACTCACTCAACATTGCTCTGCTACAAAGTAGGAAACAGTGTTAAGGAAACAGAATTAAATACACAATTAACCTTTAGTGGTTATCTCCAACAATCCCAACAACATGGCCTTTTAAAATCGAATCAATACCRTAATCACACAGCAATATAAACACACTTTTAATATTATGACTCTGACTAGTGTTCCTAAAGTCAATTTTAGTGGTTTCCACTACACAATTTGTTTGGTTTTCGCACTGAATTTTGTTTACAGGAACACATCATCATCTATTGGAAATAATAGTTTCTCACTTCCAAACATTTTATTACAAACCACAGAGGAATGTTGTCTTTCCTAAGGCATAGAAGAAAACAACCATACATGAGCAGCACATGTTTTTCAAATTAAAAATCCTGCATAAGACTTCAGTCCTCACTACAGTTAAAGTTCTATGCTTAATTTCAAGATGACATCTCAAACTAAAATTTCTTTAAATTACAGAAGTAGCTTATCATAAACACCAGCCCTACCACCCCACTGGGATTTTCTTTTACTAGTTGCTGACAGACAAAAAACTTAGAGCCTTTTTTTCACCAGGACTTTGCATAGAGATATGAACCTGGATCATAAAAATATATACCAAAAATTAATCTCATTTATGACTTGTCAATAATGACAAATTCTCATTCACAACACTATTTTGCAGTAGGATAATGACAATAAATTATCAACAAGGAGAAYGTGAACACAGAAACACAAGGAATCCACTAATATTCAACTTGTGTACAAATTGGTTATCGTCCTTTTCTACAAAAACAGCTGYAGCACGTGTCCTCTTGTAGAACGCAAGTATTCTAATCTTACTATGTAGACAAAAAATAAGTAACTAGCAATAAGAAAATATGTTTGTAAAGTTCAGAAATACATCTGCATAACTGTGTCACTAATGATGAGAATGAAACTTGGATTTACAAAACAGATACCCCATGCTTTCATGCTTTTTCTTCTCAAGAGCTCGTAAAGAAAATCAGACCCGATTTTCTTCAGAAAGAATGGGATTACATGGAATCTGAGTAGCTGAATATAAGATCTACATAACCTACTCAACTRGACAGGAAGAAACATGCAGAAATTAGGATAAGTAGGTAGACAATGACATTTGGATCCTTTATCCATGAGAGCTCCTGGAGTAGCAGTTACAAAACAYAGACATACTGGTCACAAGCTGCTGGAAAGTGGCAGAGATACTTGTTCAGATCTGTATTTCAGCTGCTCATATCCTTGCAGAACTGAAGTAGAAAGAGAAACTAATTTTTTTTCTCAAAAAAATATTCATATATTTAAAGAAACCACACATGCAAAATATCAACAAGCAAATATGTAAATAACAGAGAAAAATAGGCAAAAGAATATTAGGCAAGAGAAAATTGGGCAAAAGAACAGAGCTTGAGTTTCTCCTGATTTTATTTCAGGATGATGTTACTCATGTAAGTATGGATCAGTAAAGCAGTCTAAAAGCCTACCTTGAAATCTGTCAGAAACTGGTCCCCTGACCTAAACATATTTCACTGCCTTGAGCATGAATAGAAAGAGTACAATATGTTACCTAGCCATTTCTCAGTTGGACTCAAGAACAATTGTGTGTTCACAAGACAATGAAGATTAAAAGACATTCAGATCAACAGTTAGCTTTCAGGAGAAAAAAGATTATATAATTTAAGTATCTTTCATCTAGTTTCTCATTCAGTGTTCTTATTACACAACACACTATAAATGGCAGCAAGCTATATAGCTTTCTACACTAAAAAGTGAATACTGGCAGGAGAGAGCATTTAGGGAAGAGAATGTTTTCTCAGAATAATAATGCTTTAACTTACAAAATGCATCTAACCACAGCATACAGACACATTGGGTGGTATGTCCCTTCCTGTTCACCTACTACAGGTTTAGACTAGAATAGAAAGTGTGATTTGGAGTATAAAGCTTAATTTAGCAAAGGATCTAATGCTCCAAAACAATTTTCCACATTCTACTGCTCAAAAACAGGTTAAAGAGAATATTTTTAAAATATCAGAGGAATTTCTACAGAAGAAAAGAAAACGAGACAGTATAACGCTAACCAAGATACAGATATTGCATTGCACAGGAYACTGTGCAAGGTTCATACACAGAGAATCAAAGTATGCAAAACAAAGCAAAGGTTAGGTATGAATGAGGAAACCATTTMAATTATGAACAGAGTATTATTTAACATTTTCATAGAACTGAAGAATAACGTGGCAGCTTTCTTCTTCAGTCTTGACAAATTTTTTTTGCCCTGACCACATGCTAGTGATTTACACTTTAGAAGTCATAATGTCAGCAAAATGAACATGTCTCTTTTTTCAATGRAAAATCCAATTTACCTAGGTAGAAATTACTGAATGTCCCAACACAACTCCTGTTAGTAGTGATATATAAATAGTAAAGCTTTAAATTACACCTGTATTATTTTTAGTATTGGAGGGCTTGTGTTTAGAAGATTACATGCTCTAATGGTTCTTCAGCTTCAGAATCTGATGAATGACTTGTCAAGTCATAGGGAAGATTGAAGCACAAAGATTTTACTGTGAGAAATAAGCTTAATTTTACCAAGACTATTCTCTCTGCAGTAAAGACGAGGTCTGGAATTCAGTATGGAGATTACAGTTACCATCACCGTATGACATGTACTGGAAAATTCAGAGGTTGTCACAAGTGGTGTAGTGAGTGATTGGAGGTTCCCCTTAAAGGACAAGCAGATTGAAGACATTCTGCATTGTTTCAGTTGGTTTTCAAGGTGTTACAAATACAGAAAACACACCTGATGCCAGTATATGCACTCTTTGTTCTGGCAAAGGACTTGCTCCACATCATTTTCAACAAAAGATCACTGGAAAAGCTGAAAGCAGTGTGTCTCACTCTTTTTATCTTTAGAGAAACAGCAATAACAACAGAAGATGTAGTGCTATCAATTCTCAAGTCTGGCTGTACATGAAAATAGATTCAGCTTCCTTGAATGGACATTTCTGAAAGGCATAAATTACAAAAGTTATTCTAACTAATTTTTTTATTTCCTAAAAAACACTTTAGCAAGTTTTCAGAATCCATTGAAAACCAAATATGTTACTTCWGGCATAAACCTTGAAAAGGATCCTACGTAGCAGTGAAGAAGATAAATTATTACTTAAGTCTCTCTGGATGCCAGGTGAGAGCCTAATGTCTGTAGGGACAATTTTAATAAACAATAACAATAAGATTTCCATGGGGGGAAAAAAAACTAAAGAAACAAAAATTAGACTTTAAGTATGCAAATTAATGTTGCAACAACCTCTGAAAATGTGACAACAGAATTCTATGAAGGAAATGCTGAAAGGAACTCTAGTAAACTGGCTCTGTTCCTGATAGTCCAAAGGTACCAACCACAAAAAGAAACACTCCAAAGACACAGAGATGGTAGAAAAACCAGGTCAGATTGGCTATAAGTTGTTTTGACCAAAACAACCACAAAGTAATAAACAAACATAGAATATTTTCATTGTTAAATAAACATTAATGATGTGTAACTTATATTTACAAACATGTTCCTTATGTTTGTGAYGGGCTCTGGTAAACATTATTACTTGGATTACACTAAGACAAACAAGCATAATGTATATGGAAATCAGATCAGTAGGAATTTTCATACTAACTACCAATTTTCAGACCAACTATCAACCTCTTGAAAGCTCAGTGTACCACATCATTTTCAGCAAGTTTCAACGCTGCTAACAACAGTAATAACCAAACCAAAATAAAAATGTTAATGTTCATGAGATCTGGAAAAATAAAGTTCCCAAACCTATAGTGGACTTGTTCAGCATATCTGACGTGTTCCTCCAAAAAAAAAAAAAAAMAAGCCCAAAGATTCAAAGATTTTCTGTTAGCCATGAGAACAGACACATAAGTAGAGAATTTTATTTTTTTCTAGCATATTTACCACCRTAAGTCTGATAACAGAAAAAGCATATATTAACTACCTATATACCCCTGAACTATTCCCTCTTCAGAACTCATAAACAGAGATAAAAAAAAAAATCTCGAGAAGAAAAAATTTGTAAATATGAAGTTCATAGCCTCAGCTATGACAATTCTTGGTCATCAAGATCAGCTGGCAAGGACCAACATTCTCAGTTAGTTAGTTGGTTGCTCTTATTTAAGAAAGGAAGATGACAAAGAATCACAGAAAGGGTTGCTTGGAAAGGAATTTAAAAATCATATAGTTMCAAACCCCTTGTCATGGGCAAGGACACCTTCCACAATGCCCCATCCAGCAGGGCCTTGAACACTTCCATGAATGGAGCATCCATCACTTCTCTGGGCAACCTGTGCCAGTGCCTCACCACTTCCACAGAAAAGACTTTTTTTAGTATCAACCTTAACCTGTTCTTTCGCAGTTAGAAAACTTGGCCCCTTCTCCTGTCACTACATGCTCTYGTAAAAAGTCCCTCTGCAGCTTTCTTTGTAGCCTCATTTAGGCACTGAAAGGGCACAATAGGATCACCCTGAGTCTTCTCTTCTCCAGGCTAAACAGCCCCAACTCAGCATTTCCCCACAGGAGAAGCACTCCAGCCCTCTAATCATCTTTGCAGCCCTTCTCTGGACTTTCTTCAACAAATTTATGTCCTTCTTGTGCTGGGGACTGCAGCCAGGAAGGAGAGGATTTTTCAAAYTGGCTACTGGAAAAAATCCTTGTACTGTCCTGACAGCTGAGCCATGCCATAAATTGTTCAGGGGTGGCTGGCGATGGAACAGAATGCTCTGTCACAGGAAAGACCACAAGGTCCAGTAGCAGAGCCACACAGTTCAGTGCCCAAGGACACACTTGGGCATGCTCAAATTTGCAGACACAGSCCAAGACACAAACTTTTTCACCCCATCCCCCCCTTTCTTTTTTGTAACTGGAAAGAGGATTGTCTCAGCAGCTCATTATGATGTTGAGATTCTCAGTGTCATCTTGGTGTTTACATCACCTTCTTTGGAGGTCCACATATTCAGGTTGTGCCTTTATGCAAAGACATATAGAGCCTCAGCTGTATACGTGGTCAGTGGTCTTGACTATTTTAACTCTTTTCTTGGGAACATTCACTAGAGAKCACCACTATTACTCCAAAAGAAAAACGGCAACTCCTTACATTTCAGAATGCCCGATATAATGAGTATTTTTGTTTCCTTTAGGTATTTAAATAGGCATTTAATTCCATAATAAATTATCCATAAGATCTCCATAATGGATTCCTTCCCTCCCGCTGTGCTGCCCATAATGGATTCCTTCCCTCCCCCCATGCTGCCCTTGCATCTTAGTTCTTGGGATCATAGCTTTCCTTTCCCAATTTTGGAATGCCATCTGGTGTGAAAATTAAGACTTCTGAAAGCCATGCTATGAAAAACAAAATAGTGCTATTTAATAATGAATTTGAAGGCACAGAAAAGCTTTCCTTTCTTTCCAAAATGGCTTTTAAACTGTCACAATTATGTTTATTACTTTTCACTGCTTTCTTAAGATTGCAATATTTCTTCYCCCTATTGGTATTTGACACTGTTAAAGTCCAAAGGCTGAACACATCCTTTGGATATAATAAATGAAGTAGGCATTTTTTTGTTGACATGAAAAAAATTAGTGATCATCTGCTGTATCTGGAAAAATACTAGTGGGTGCAATTAATTTTTTAAGAAAATTGTGGAGCAGAACAAAACTAAAAATTACAGTAAAAAAATCAAATACTTTTGCTAAGCATCAAAATAATGGCAATCAAGACTAAAATATCTTCCTACATAAAAACTGTAGATACCTCATCCTCTCACAGAAAGCAAATATAATTTTCTGGATTCATACAACCATGACTACTAGGGTATTTCTATATAAAACACTCTGTTTCCTCTAATACATTAACATGCTGCCCCTACCACTAAACACATTTTCTTACAGCACTTCAAGTCATGAATTCTGATTAATTACTACTGCTTTTCAGAAGCAGGATCTTGGTTTAGAAAAAAAAACCAACTTGCTATGTGCTGTAAAAGCATGAAAAGAGATGGTCTGCTTCTTCTATAGAACAGTAAGAGTCAAAAGTAAAATATTTGTAAGTAAGAAAAAATAAAAGCATTAAATTTCTGCACATAGATACCACAGAGAATTGCATATACACAGGAGGAAMAAGATCCAAATAAACATAGAAACTGACACTTGGATGAAGGACTAGAAATATAAGTAATAGCAGCTACTTTGAAATGAAGCAGTAATGCTAGCACTAAAGTAGGTGCATTTTTAGGTTTATTTCTTCAATGTATACATACTAAAAAAAAAGAAAAAAGGGAAAAGAAAAGAACATACAGACACATCTATTATAAACATGACTCAGAAGTCATTTAGCTTTTATATCCAGCACAACAGGGTCATCCTAATTCACCAGCACAGCCTGATATGACAATAAACAAGTACCAACTTTACAAATATCTAARAACTCATTTGAGCTGACAGGAAATAAAAGAGAAAAAAACCTCAAGGCACATAATCAAGCATTTGTCTACATTGACTAGACAGAGTTTACAGGTTTTATTAACACTGACAAGTTTTTGAATTTCCCTGTATTATCTTTTGTTTTAGGTTTAGAATTTTCCCTCCAACAACTTGTGATACTCCTGCCTTCACAGACATTGACAGACATGAATCTGAGGTAGACATCTGATTCTGTAATTTTAAAACTATTAAAAAGAACAGATTGACATTTATGAATTAAAAAAAAAAATATTTCGATAGTCCCTATTTTCAGCTTAATCTATACTCTTTGTGCTTCAGTTGAACTATATTGACAAAGGCAAATGTCTGAAACAGTTATTAAAAAAAAAAATCCCTCCTTATTTGGCAGCTGTTAGACTGCTTTTAGAATACTCAGACCAGGTTTGGGTCCTCCAGTACCACAAAAATGTTGAGAAACTAAAGGAAGTTCATGGGGGTGTCACCAAGGCCATTGAGGTTATGAAGTACCCATCCGTAAGAGGGGAAGTTGAGGCAACTTGGCCTCTTTCATCAAGATTGGAGAACAGGCAATCCTTCCTTCAGAAGGACCCTAAAACAGGTCCTTAATAACTATGAAGTTTTAAAGAAGATTAACTTAAGCTCTTTCCAGTGCTTTATAGTGGGGGGACATCATTGACACAAGAGGTTCTAATTAGACTTAAGGAAAAACCTTTCCCTCAGGAGGACYCTCTTGCAATAGAAAGTGTTGCAGAAAAGCTGCACAGTAAGATAAAGCCATCAGCAATATTGTATGTCTGCACAGCTGACCCTGCCTGTAGAAAGAATTTGGACCAGAGATCTTCTGATACCCCTCCCAAACTGAATCACTCTATAAATTGGGTTCAGAGTTTTCTTAATTTATTGTATTTATTTTTTTTCTTGCACGGATTTAGTTTTTTGTGCCATCATCCCCACTTTTTCTAAAAGAAATTCAGTGTACTGCAGCAGTCTTTCTTGCCATATTCTGATAAAACCCCTCCCTTCTCTAGAGGGCAAAGGTTTTTCTCATAGCATCTATACAAATGTGATTTGTGAAAGCAAAACTGATTATTACTAGGAACTCAGGCTATCCATCTTCCTTTTTTTAGCTGTGCAAATATAATGTTGAAAGTCATCCAGGAATAATTCTTAATGTTTTGACATCTCCTGGTTTTTAGATTATTGCTGTGAAGAAGGACTTATATATCAATACAAAGGCATTTATTCACATGACAAAGACAAAACTCAGTTGTAGACAAGAGCAAGGTGAATTCCTTGAATCTAAGTTACTTCTAAGGCAACACATTATAAATAAATTGTAACTTTTTTGATAACAAACCTGGTTGTCAGTGTCAATGAAGTATTTTTTTAATGTGGAAATACAGTATAAAGAAACATTGGCAGAGCAGGTATTAGACAAAATAGAATATGCTAAACTGTATGCTATTGCCCCAGTGCAAAGTTTTATTTTGGCAAATTTGTCATAWTACAAAATACTAAAAAAAGTTAAAAGCCTTAATACTTAGAAGAGTCCAGAAACAAGTTTCAACAAGCTACAGCTACAATAGTATAATAAAAAGGTATAAAAATCATCAGGACTAGAAGCCAAACAAGTTTTCTAATTAGCATTATAATTAGTATTAGAAATAGTAAAAAAATCACATGGATTTAAAAAAAAAGGAAAAAATAAGTAAAAATTATATGCAAACAGTAAAATAACAATAATTATCTTGTTGGAAAAAAGTATTTTAAAAGGTTATTATRTTAGCTATATCAAATACTATAAAAGGAGTATTTGCACTTCGGCACAAAAGAAATCTTTAATTTTACAGGTTTTATGATGTAATATAGAAGAAGTGTTGCTGTACTTTCTTTCAGTATTTAGATTAAAAAATTAAATTTTTTAAGRGAAGTTTACTTTGAAATTACATTTTCTAGATTGTTTCAAGCAGCTTTTGTAGAATAGTTACCTGGAAAGATGAGATCATAAAAATAAATACAATACCTATTAAAATGATTCTAGGAAAGACTGCAAGATTACTCAGTAAAAACTTTGAGGGAATTTTGTYAGATTTTAATGGAATCTGCACTGCAGTGGTAACAAGGTAAGAATCATGCAAGATATACTAAAAAATGAAACATTTCTGACTAGAGACTTTCATATATGTAGCAGTAACACAAATTAGAAGACAAAGATGCTCCCCCATGTAGATATATGAAGAATATTTCATACAGTTCTGAATATATATGTTCTAAATTATTTTCTACATGTTCTAAAATATTTCCTAAAATATGAAGATTCAATGATGTAATGGTAATTACTATGTCCTTTCTAAACAGTTTTCAAAAATGTCCTCTCCAAAAGCTTATTTGGAAACAAAACTGCTACAGAATAAGAAGAAAAGCCCTTGCATGGAAGAATTAATGAATTAAAGAGCGAAAAGCTCAACTGCCCATTCTCACAACAGAGAGAGATCATGTAGAGTGTTATATGCATATGTAGTCAAAAATCTGGAAAATGGGAGCAGACATCAGTGCTGAAGCTTCAGTCAATTTGATGATGGTTGTTAAGCAATGAAGACATATGTCATAGTGAAGAACCACAGAAGGATCTCAGAATGAAGTGACTGTGTAAAAGAATGGCAAATGCCATTCCATGCACACAAATGTGATGTAAAAACGAGAGAAAGCAACTCTAATTTCACACAGAAAAATAATGGACTCAGGAATGTCCATTATTTTACCCATTCAAGTGTAAAATTCCGGACTATGATATAAGAAAAAGTTGACTCAGTTTTAACAGCCAAAGAGAAAATCAAATGTTAAGAATTTCTAAGGAAGGAATTTAAACCAGAAAAGGGTGTGAGATGACATATGATGACACAAATACGTGTTTGCGTGTCACAGCTGTTTTCAAATTTGGTCCCTCTCTTTGCCTCCAGATGAAGCATTACAACTAAAAAATATTCAGAAGACACAATTAAAGCCATAGGCTGTCTTATAAAACAAGGACTAATGTAAGATTACACTTCTCAAAATCTGRAAATTACTTGTGCTAAACRTCAAATATCTGCAAAATCATGAAGGCAGAGGAAACACAGACTGATTCATCCTCTCTTTAATACAGGAAGTTTCATGGAGAAAGTTGAAAAATGCATTAAAGGGGATGCTGGCTCTTCTGCAAGTGCTCATTAGTCACCTTTGTATACTTTCAAAGTATTCTTTGTATACTTCACTTTGTCACGATTGGACTTGCAATTGGCATTTTTCTGARGGGGAAAATCTTCAACAATTCATACTGATGCTGAGCACTTTAATCAGAGATTTCAGCAGAACACAATTCACCTTTACTGCCACATATGCAATAAATACAGATATTCAAGTTCAACACATGGTATGGTCCTTCCTGAATACTGAGTTTTCTTCCATAGGGAAAGTGGAAATCATTATCCAGCCTGAGTAAGCCATTATTGAAACACAATTTTTATTTTACACATTGTCAGACCTTGTGTTAAAACAATAACTCAACACACGAAGTGTAATTTAAGGGATAATTATTCTGAACATCAGATTTCATTAATCAGAACAAGGTTATTGCAAAATTGATCAGGACAGACATTATGTCTTCTAAGTCATTACACAAGAAGATAGAATTGAGGAATCAWGATACATCTCTGTAACAGACAACAGAGAATGTAAAGTATGAATGCAGAGAACCTGAGTGCCATTCCACTTACACGGGTCAAAAAGATTCTCGCTTTTCATTTGGCTAGCAAGAACTTTTTAAGCTACCCTGAGTTTGAAGGAAGTTCTTCCTATGTGAGTGTATTTTAAAATATAAATAAGTTTAATACATCAAGAAAACAAAATAGGATACAATTGTCAGTGAAACAAGGAGAATTTTAAGAAGTTGATGTTATGTTAGCAGACAGGTCAGCTACACTTGCACAAATATGATTACACAAAACATAAAATGCTGTAACTKCTTGAAGTTAACTAAAAGCAAACCTGTAAAAGGTTTTTAAATGCATTAAATATCCAGCTTAATGACTACAAAGTTAAAAATGTGAWTGTAAAAGCAAGGGTCTTGAAAGGAGTTACAGTAAATATATGGTCATATGAAATCCAAAAATGACAATAATTTATGCATAAGAATTAGTTTTTCAATATTTACACCAAGTACACTGCTTTTGAAAGAAAATCTGAATGTTATAATAAAAAAGTCTGCACAAAGTTGTATAAATGCACGCTTATAACAACACTTAAAACACTCTATTCTATTCACAGCTACTAATTTACCGAAGCACTGAAAAGAAAGAAAAGAAAATCAATTGAAGTACACTCAAAAACAACATTCCCAATTTACAAGTGACAGAATTTTATAAAATTTTGCATGGAAATACCCATTCCTAGTGGAATTCCTAGTTAAAACAAATCTTTGAGATAATATACAATACTTCACTACAAGTTAGTAGACTCTTTATTTTCTATATCTAACAGTTTATAAACCCTTTCTTATCAGATTCTGTCATCTATACAAAATACACCCATCCAGYRTTACATAAKGATAAAAACWTTTCTCTGGTTTATATTAACAATTGTTTATCTTTGTCATCAGGCAGTTTATTTTAGATTTATTTCCTGAAAACAATAAACCTTATGTTGCCAACTACTTCAAAAGCATTTTCCTGTAGTTAACTTTCTTATCTACAAATTAAATTTTGCCTTCTCACACACTCCCCCCTATGTTTCTTGGTTCATCCTTTATGGTCCTGATGCATTGATTGATTTAGCTACAATAAAGAACCTATGAACTCCATAATCTAAATATGTTCACTTCTGTTAAAAGTCTGACAACACAAGCACTTGGATGTGATTTTTATAGAACAAATATAATTCTATATAACTGTTTTAATTTTTTGTTACGCAACATTGGATGCCATGATCAAGTAAATAAAAAAGATTATTAACTATTCTGTTACTTCACTAATAGTTACTGTAAAAATTTCAGTTCACTAATATTTGAGTGAAACATTAGCRATTAGATTTTAATTCTAAATCCGTTTACATAACCAATTTTGTAGTGATMAGAAATAGAAACGAAGCTAAAAATGGCAATAATTTAAAATACCATAATTAAAAGTAATTAAATAAGGTTTCACCAAATTAAATAATAATAAGACACTAGGAGGATTTAGCRGTAGAAAATCTTTATAATTTTTATATATTAAAGCACTTCACAAAATATGGAATTCTTGACCAACTGACATCTTAATTTTCCATTTTAAATTTTAAAGCCTGGTTGAACTATAGTCACAGTGAGACTTCCCAGTGGAGCAAAATCTTCATGTCCACATAGCAAGTATGATTTCTGTGTTCTGGATCTTTAGTAAGTTATTTAATAAATAGAATTCTTGTTGTCTCTTATTTCAGTCAGTCCTGAAGTAACAGCCAGCTGAGAAACCATCCTAGCCTGGTCTTCCTGAAGAGACTTGCTCAATAAATATCAACAAATTAAGCCTTATTGAAAGTCTTATCAAAGAAATATTGTTCAGAGTATAATTAGTTTAAAAATAAGTACCTTTTATAATTAATTGACAACTTGTGTATGAGCACAAATTTGGCAAGGAATATTTCTTTTTTTGAATGATTGAGTCTTTAAAGTCACACTTGGCTTTCAGGAATGACATGCAGAACACCAACTTCAAAAAACAGAGCCTCTATTGAAACCTGATGAAGCAATTTCACAATGCCACCTGTCAGGATAGTGCTCCCCTAGTACTTCAAATATTATGAAGTGGGATGAACAAAGGCATTAGAAAGGAAGAACTCTTTCAGTTAAACCACAATGATTGTCAGTTAAACACATATGATTAACATCCCACACTGCATCATACCAGATAGACTGTTAGAAAAGTTCTTAAGGTACTAAGATATTATCTAAAAGTAGTATTCTAAAGACAGAATGTTTCTACCAAGACATTTCCATGTGTACTTTCCTCTAATTTCAAGAAAAGTGCTAACTGGTATCAACTAGTAATAAGTTCACAGAGCAGACACATTTCATTTAACTCATATTAAAAACATCTGTCCCCTAATGTCCAGGCCTCTTTCTCCTAATGAACAAAAAAAAAAAAAAAAAAAAAAAAAAAAAAAAAAAAAAAAAAAAAAAAAAAAAAAAGAAAGGGAATTTAAAAAGTACTTATTTGAAAGTAAAAGAGGTTAGTTTTAAATTTCAAAATGCATAAATTTCTCAATTATAGGGTTTATTTTTACATAATTTTTAAACAGACTTAAGCTAAAGTTATTTGATCTCACATTTAGAATAGATGGCCCTAGTCTTTCATTGCAATCTACTAAAATGTGATACACACAGGGCAGTTTATTTTTAAATGCAACCTACAATTTAGTTCAATACAYATACATATTCATTAAGTCTGATCAATCTAATCAAAGATGTCCTTGAAGGTATTCTCAAGGAAGACATTAAATCAGCATAAAATAGCTATTATAAGCCATACAGCAGAAGGAAAAAGAGGTTACTATATATTGAAACACTTCAGCAATATGAAAACTCAAAGTTTCTACACTTCTAGAAACTATTCTACATATCATGACCTTGCAAACTAAACAGTAATGTATGAAAATACAAAACAGAAACTATATGTACATACCTGACATTCAGATACAGATTTGTTTCTGCATTAGCCTGAAGTATTTTACTAGCAAAAGCAGAAACTGCTTTCATTATTATGACTAATACATTAAACAAATTAAAACAAAAACATCCAAATGTGAGAATTTTCATCTATTATAGAGAAAAAGATTAAGTATCTGATGTTATGTGCTGAATRGGTATTTTCATAATTTTATTACTTGGCAGTTATTAATGCAGAAAATTCAAATTCCACATAGCACAGCTTTCAGAAGAGTAACATACTTCTGGTTCATCATCAGCAGCACCTTAGAAAAGTAATAAAACACATCATGTGCTTCCAGTGCACTTAAACATTCTATTATACAGGCACAATATAACAATATTTAATTTAAATACATCAAGGAATCCTTATTAAATCTTCTACACAATTAGAGCAACAGGAAAAAATTCTGCAAATAGTAAAAAAAATATTTTTTGTATCAATAATATCATCCTTCAGCTTTACTGGTGAATTTAAGAACTTTATTCTAGCTTAATGTTGATTTTATAAATAGCTGCTGATATTCATATCAAGATTCCTTCCTCTTCCCTCTTACTTTCCTCACCACTGAACATCGTGGCAGCAGATACTAATGGAAACATGTTGACCTATGCTCTAGAAGAAAAAGAGATGGAAGAAAGTGTTTAAAGCAGTAAGAGAAAAGTATCAGCGTTTAAAGCAAAAGTGAACACATATACATAATGACAGAAACTATTCAGATATTTCAATCCCTTTTTGTTCTCATGTTTTTGCAATTACTCCTTAAAAATGAGGAAAGGGAAAATGGCATTAACTCATAATCCATAAGGTACAGCATATGTATGGCTATAATCTTTGGCATTTACAACTTGACAATCAAGACAGTTTCTATTAAAAGAACTGGAAAGGAATACAAAAGCTCAAATGTTTCTAAGAAGGCTTTCTTCATGCAAGGGATCACACATGATTTGGGGAAATTATAATTATTAACAAAAGGGGTGAGTTCAACATGGTAAAATTCCTTCTAGGAAAAGGAATTCAAGTATAGAAAACTGATGAGGAGGGACAACATTTTGCATTTGACAAGATATAGAGTTAGGAAGCAATTGAATTCAAGTGGTGTGATCAGAGAAAAGTTTTTAGACAAATGACTATGAAAGTGGCTTTTTGGAGAAATGAAAGCTAAGGACCTAGACAAGACTTTGGTAACCTGCAAAGAAGAACAAGCATTTGAAGATTTTTATAAACAAAGAGCAAAGTTTAGATGCATGCAATCTGAAATGTCAAAGATTGGCTATGCAATTTGACAGACAAATTATAATCTTTAAAAGAAAGGGTATGTTGTCCACAGTAACCAAAAATGAGTAAGAAGGAAAGGTCTGTGAAGAGAGTTGGGATCAGTTTTCAAATTACTTATTCAAATTCTAAGTAGACTATCTATAGGATAACCACAGTCAAGACAAGATGTTCTAGGAATCACAGACAGGAACACTAGATATGTGCATCATCGCGAGAAACAAAAAATACACTCCTGACCAAATCTGTGCATAAGATCATGTATATCAATGAAGAATATTAGGAAGCAAATCTCGGGCACACAGATCAAAGTGAGATGATGGCAGGCAACCTACCAAATAATGAGATATATGAAGACAAAGTCACAAATGGACGACAGTTTCTTGCAGTTGATCATGACTACAGAGCCGTACTCAGTAATTGAAATGAGTGTGAAAAAATTGTGTACATATGTAGTTCAGGAAGAACAGATAAAGGGAGCAAAATAGTAGAGTCATACAATTTTAACAAGAGGAAATCACTAACTAATAGAACAAAATCTGGAATKAATGAGTTTCAAAGAAAAGAAGACACAACTAACTCATATTGGTATATAGCATATACCCAACTGGGTATATGGGATTACTTTGTACAAAATGCATTAAAAATGCAGAAAAAATACAGGCTTATGCTTGCCAAACACAAAATACTCTATTTCTGGGGATTACAGATAGGAGAAAAAAAATGCACTGATATCTTTCATCTGACATTGCATTTATGATTTGGCAGAGAGTTTAACAGAAGTTTATAAAGCTGGYCACAGCTCTTCTTGCTCCTCTTAATTAATGAATCATCTACAAAYGCTAACAACCTAAAAAAAMCCCCAAAACCAGGAGTATAAAACAGTTCCCTCATTAAAAGTTAATATTTTTGTTAGATATATATTTTTTGTAAATATATGGTGAAAATCTAATCTTAATTTTTTAACACTTTGGATGGTTTTACAGAATGAGACTGCTATTATATCTGAAAATATGAATTTTGTTAGTGTCAGTCCTGACCTTTGTCAATACCCATAAAAATAAAATTTWAAAARACATTTTTGGGCTCTTTGGCATTATAGAGTAGAGAAAAAAGGAAAGTCCTTTCCTTCAAACTACAGTGTTTGAAAAGCAGTCATAAATCGGGGAAAGGTAGCAAACTCAAGCAAAAGAAAATAAAAATTTTAACATCTTKTTATATATTATATATCATAATTTTTTATATATATATATATATATACATAAAATTGAAGTAAAGAGCCAATTCCCTTTCTTCTTTCCTTTTCACATTCCTGGTTTTTTTATTTGTTTCTTTTGGGTTTTTGTGTTTTGTTTTTTTTTTTGCAAGGGCACTTATTTTTTCCCCTCCTAATGTGCCGCCTATATTATTGTCAGAAATATTCATTAGAGTGGAAGTAGCTGAGACTTATTTTTAATTGTTGAATCCCATGTTAGCCAGTGAAATGTAGCATTACAAAATAGCAGGCCTTACTAARAACGAAAAATAATTTTATTAACAAACCCATAAGCCTTCATATAATGCAATATGATAAAATCTATAGTTCTGAACTATCACTCTCTCAGATGTGCACTAACACTCATGAAAGCCTATTTAATCTGCTAAATGTATTTTAATGTGGTTACTGATATGAACAAAAGTGGCATAAAATGAAGAAATTAGACTGTAAACTGTGAAAAACAGAGGAGGATGATGTAATATTAGAAGTAATTTCTCACAAGAATCCTGTGCTGAATTAGAGCAACTTTCCAGCGATATGGCATTTCCTTCCTGTGCCACTCCATACTCCCTGAAAATATATAAAACGGAATGGGTTTTACAGTACATGGAGTCACGTTAATGTCAGTTACTCTCTAGGCTTTATGATTCCTTAAGGATATACCACCAAAAAAAAATCTTATTCCACACAAGAATTTAGTTTTTGTACTGCAGACAAACCTGATGCTGATAAGATACGGTCAATGAATGCACTGGAACAACTGTCTGCAGCTCACCCTGAACTGAAACACTTTTCAAAAACATCACACTTTTAAGAATCACACTAAAACCAGAMTTTCTATATTTATTTTTTTTTACATTCAATGAGACACAAAATGCTCCAAAACTTGACTTTAGAGCAAGCAACCAAACTTACAAGTCCACGTAACAAAATTTTAGCCTGGTTTAAAACAATTGGATACCATTGACTTCAGAAACCTATTTTTCTAGTGAAACACTATGAAAACACTAGAACTGCATACCACTGACAGTTTTTCAGGAAGCAACCTGCAAACAACTCCAAAGTAAGGAATAGGTTCTCCTTACTCTCATCTAAAAAGCAAAAAACTGCAAATGTATCCACAGAACACCTAAGAATAGTTGGCAGAAATTTGAAAAATATATCTAAGGTCCAAATTCAACATTTTAGTATTTTTGTGYAGCAATTTGGACTACAGAGACTTTAAGTATCAGTACCTTTACAGGATGGGAATTACAGCTGCCTGACGCACTCTCCTTCCCAGCAGTATCAGCCAAAGCTCACATTTCCAGTCTGTGATATCTGGTAAAAAATTGAATGGAATGCCATGTCACTGCTCTGCAGATTTCTGAACTGAAGTATCTGCTTTTTTTTTGCCTATGTAATGACTATAAGACGTCATGTGCTGGCTTTTCTTTAACAAGCATATCTGATTTGAACTGGTTCTCTCGTTTCTAAAAGAGCTAAGGTTTTTAGGACTGTATRGACTAATATGCTCTGCAGCTCATTTTGAAAACAAGTGAATACCAGAAAAACTCTAATGCTGTGTTCAGTTGTTAGAAAAAAAAGTGCCACCTTTGTTTTTAACATTCTTGCTAGGGATAAATGAACACTTCTTTAATGTCCAAKGCATTATTGATTTAGATAAATGCTGCCAAAGGCATCTAATTTTTTTATCTTAATAACTGTTCATACACTAAAATAAAGTGATATAGAAAATTTATGCCAAAGGAAATTAGGAAAAATTAAAACAGAGCTGCCATGGGAGGACTCAAGGGTAAAATTCAATTTCACAATGGAAAATGGCCCTTTAATAGCAGAAGTCCTACAATATATCCTTGAAAATACAGGAAATAGAAATTAGAACTTTTAGATTTGTACCTATAATCTTGATTCTTATGTACAAATTAAACACTACACATACCCTAAAGAAAAGCTTACAGAGCTTATATTTAACTATGTGCTTTGAAACCTTTGATTTGGTTYGAGCACTTTAGATTTTAGTTCAGTTTTGTAATATATAGGCATAGAAAAATAATGTTGTTGTTCAAAATACTTGTAATACAATTTTGCAGAAAAGCAAAATACAGAAATTTCATTGTTTCAAAGTTTTTTGGTTAATGAAGAAAAGCACTGCATACTTATTGATTACTACATGAACACWCAAATCTTTAAGGGGAAAAATTTAAGAGCTATAGTGTTACAATAGGAATTTTCTTGTCAGTACTAGTTATGTTCCAACTAGACTTACAATTGGAAKCACAGACTGCATTTTAGAGTCTAAACAAATCCAAATAGTCTGAGGATTAAAAATCAGCAAACAATATTTTTCAAGAAGTGCATCACAACTACTTTACACATATATTTGTGCATATATTTTAATTCTGTAAATCTTCTTTTCAAATATGCAATCAGTAACTTCATTAGATGCTTCTTTGAATTTCAAAACTTTGCAAGAGAGGGAAACTGCCCAGCCATTAAGTCAAAAAAAAACCTAATTAAAAGCAAGACAAATTGAGCTAGTCATGAGAAAAGGAAAATATTCAGAAAAATCATAATTTTTACGTCAAGAAAACATAATTCTGTAACTGTATTTATTTTTTAGCAAAGCATGTAGGTAAAATGAAAACATACAGATTGCTATATTTACAGGAATGGATCAAATTCTAAGGCTGGAAACTTCTTCCAGGAGCAAGTTTTGGACAAGAAAGGTGTTGACAAGAAAAGGACCCTCTCAAAATAGAAAATAACATGCACATTTTCATTTTAGGTATGATGATAAATACGTGGTAATTTAGGTTAGGTATGAGTGGATATATAATATATGCATTTAAGGTACATAGTAACAGCTTGGTATTATGCCCAGTGCCTTCTCTATAATATTCAGTTTAAAAAAATTGCTAAGATCACAAGTTCCATCATTTTCCTCACTCTTTACCTTAGTTCTTCTGTAAACACACTGAAAATAGGTAGTAGTCTAGATTAATGCCAAAATGCTCATATCTAGACTTCTCTAGAAAATTCAGAACACATTCTAAAATGCAAGCGAAGTTGATGAAGATGGATGTCTATGGCACACTATCCAGTGTCAAGTATTTCACTACAAGCAAGAAATCGATGTACCATATCAGAATGGTTACTTATACATAAATAATACAAGTACTTTTAAAAACAACATAAAAATATTTTAATTGGTTTCAGATCCAATTTAATAGAATAGTTTGGATTAATTTATTGACAAGAGAGTCAGGAAAGATAGCTGTAAGTGGCTGCACCACTTTTCTCACATATTTCCTTCAACATGGATGAGGATATAAATTTAAGATGAAAGTATCAAGGAATGCAAATCTTTCAGTGCATGCAAAATGTGCATTTTAATACATATAAGCACCACTGTACTACAGCTACTCCATTTGCGAAGAGGAATTAAAACATTTGGGTACTCATTTATTTATTCCAAATACAATTAATGTGATCTAGCAGACAAAAAGAAAAAATATCTCTGTAGAGAAATTACATCTGTTGCTCCAATGAACAAGCTAGAATGCCACAAAAATGATACATTTATATATTCTATGGTAATAATACAATTATTTTCAACTTCTTCCCTGAAATTTCTCTTCTACACATAAATACAAAAAGAAATTCCTTCTACATATTGTAAGGTTATATAACCATTCCATCATTTTACAAGAGATTGGTGGTCTTGTTTTTTATTAGAATTAATTTTACGCATTAAAAAATTAAAAGAAATCTATTTCTTTTATCTTATAAAGGTTACATAGAAAAAGGTAAATATCAAAATTAATGTATTACCTAGTAATTTTGGTATATTTTCATATTTCCTACTGTTATACAAAGGAGTGAATGTACTTTTGTTGACTATGCACACTGTATGTATAATATACTTTCACAGTATGAAATAATATCACAGTGCACATCAAATGTAAAAATATTTAAAAGGGGTGATTTGMTTCAATTTTTATATACTAAGCATGGTCTTGCAGAAATGAACATTTCTCTATTTTTTTAACTGGCATTAAACACTTTGAAATAGAGGACTGCTCACCTCTTTGGAAATATTTATCTAAAATTGAGAGAAAAATCTGAGGAGTAGAAGWGATATATAGGCTATAGTTCCTTTTATTATTTCACTACTTAAATTTTTATTTTAAGAAATAACTCAGGATTGTTTGTATTCTAGTATATGGTATTTCAGTGTAAAGGGGARCAACATGTTTTTAAACATTAAAAAAAAGAGTTTTAACAAAAAAAACCCAACAGCAATCCATCCTAAATGTTAGGCAACCTTCACAGGTGCACACTTAAAGAAGTTCTGCCTCCAGGAAGGGTCAATATCTCTACTGAGGATTTAAACAACGTGGGCTTCTTTGTTTAATTCTAAAACTCATTTTAAGAATCTGGTCCACCTAGAAAAATTAACATCAGACAGGGGACGTGAACATGCACTGTTCATTCCTTAAAAACATGCACTGAACATGAAGAACAGAAGGAAGAATCAGATCAAGAATTGGAAGAAAGCAGCACGATGTTGTGTGTAACTGCTATTTTGTTAGAACAGTGTTAAATGATCATTCTCAAAATCATAATCCTAGATTAAGTAATCTATCAAAACACAACTGCCAGTCTATACTTTGGTATTTCTGAAGTCATATTTTATTTGAATTCCTTGTCACCAACATTGCATTAATGACTTCACATCCAAAGCATTCTTCCTGAGGGTGAGATTGATTAACTGAAATTAGGTAAAGCAAAGAATGTGAATATTCACAGCCATGCAGTTCAAGTCCATTCACCTAATTTTTAAAAGGAAATACAGTTCAAGAAATACAAAAAAGTGTATTTCAAGCATTTTCTACTCATGCTCATTTTTTCCTATGTTTGGTTTGTACATCAGTGATAAAGGAGAAGAGTTGTGCATTCCTGTTTCTCAATTAATAAAACTGAAACAGAGGACAACACGTGATAGAAGACAAGGCCCACATACATTACAAATTATTCAGTCTGACAGCTCTTACATATGTGAATAGAAAAAAGAGAGTAAAGCTATTGCAAAGTTATTTGCAGCACTTAACTTCTCCACAACCAAAATGTAACTGAATACAAAATGCTTCACTTTGTGAATAGCCAATGTAAATTACAACAATGCAAGTGTAAACACATTCAAAATCTTGCACAAAAATTCTTACTTTATATATATAAACACACATAWGTTTGCAATTTCATATCCTCTTGGAAAGGCAGTACAGTAAACCTTTTAAACTAAATTGTATTACACAATTAACTTTCATTACAAAACTAAATAATCTGTATTGTACAAATGACTAAAACGAAATTAGAAAATTTAGCTATCTTTAGTCAAAAGCAGAAACTTGCACATTAGAAGGGAGTCTTCAAACACCTACTGTGTTTTGAAAGCAAAAAGTTACATGAAAAACAACAAAACAACTAACCTATTCTTCCAGAATCCAAGATGCATTACCAGCATACTTATTTGCAATCCACCTTTGRAAAAAAGCCTATGACTTGGCAATAATTTATTTAAAAGGCAGTTATATTTGACCACCCCATATAAAAACGGATCCTAATTAAGATGAGGCACAATACGGAACTAGATTTATAATAGCATTGCAAAAATGTTTTTTTAAATATCTATTCATAGTAATTTTCCTTTTACTATTACACTGCATGTCAGTTTTCTGTATTGAGTTGGAAACACTGGTGATTATATATTTTTGCATTTTTTATCACTAGACTATATATTGAAAATCTGTGAGAAAGCAAACACTAACACCCTTATTCCCCTCCACAAAAATACATTCTAAATGCTGGCAAATGAGACATTCAGTTGGAGCCTGAAACTAAAACAAAAGTTGCTTTTTTGTTCTACTACAACACACTAGKCATGTAACAGTTGCTTTTCACAATAAGAAGGGATTATATTTCAGTTTAGAAAACTATTCTAATAACAAAATGAAGAAGAATGTGCATCCGTAATGTAGCCATCATATGCTTACACAAGAGACAACTTTGCAATATTTAATATCTCTATTCATTGTTAGACCACAAAGCTTTCATCTCCTGCTTTGGCACAGAACAAGACTACACTCAGTAATATATTTCAGAGAGAGAAAGTATATTCAAGTATTCACAGTGCAGAACAAAGCCAGAGAATAAACCCAAGTCTAACTGAAGCAGGTGCAACTATAAAGTAAATAGAGAAGCTGCCCACTATAAAGTAGAGTTGCTGCCTAGCCCCAAATGCAGTCTCAGATACAAATTGTCAGAGTGATAAGAGTAAGACCTTTMAAACCTCATAAGGAAATCCTTGTGTAAGTCAGGGCTCCATGATACAGTCCTCCTCKGCTGCACCAACAATACTGTCTGTCAAAGAACATGTGAAATACTTCATCCCTATTAAATTCACAACTAAGATTACAAGACATCTATAAAAATTTAACAAATCAGARCTAGAACTCTACCCTAAATAGCATATCACTACATATGACAACAGGGTTTAGGAAATGAATAAGCTTTAAGAAGTACAAACACGTGGCTATAYAAAAACATTGCTGTATAATGTAAGGATTCAGAAATCATTTGTTGGTTTTGTTGTTCTGGCGTTTTTCTGGTTGTCGTTTTCTTTGGTTTGATTTGGTTTCTAGTGATAGTTAGTGGCTATGCATATACTATTAAAAAGGTAAGAAACTGTGTGCAATTCACATTACACTAACCCTGGAAGCCATCCTCCTTGTTGGATGCTATGGAGAGCCTCTTATTTAGTTAGCTTTGACTGGAGGCTGCTGTTTAAGCGACATGATAAGTAGAAGACTTTKACTTTCTTGTCTGAAGTTTCAGAGACATCCAACTTGGATATCTGAAAATTATGTATCTTCAAGTGTGGCAACTTACATTTAATTTAGCTTACTGGTAGAGAATTTTAAAGAATTTTTAAAAATTGACTTGATCAAAAGCTGAATACATGGGCTTTTCATAAAGTTGATAAGCATTTAGACAACTTTAACTATCTCAAGTTCAACAGCAGTATAAACAAAAAATTTCTACACAGGAGATGATGCGTGGAATATGATAGAAACACGGCTAAAATACATTTTTATTACACTCCAGAGATCTAATTTGTAAGAAAGTATAGTAAGACAGCAAAGTATGCAAAATAAATTTATTACTGTTTGTAAATTTCTAAAAGGATAAGAAGCCAAAAATTCAGGTCATCTAGAAAGATTTTATAAACAATTTATTTTGATTTTTATGGCAAAATTTTTGGTTTGATATATTCATTATTAATTTTGATTTGTTATATCTGGCAAAGGTAATTAAAAACAYTATTTTAAAAACTACTGTTTTCTCATCAAATAGGAAGATACCATATTGCTCAGTGTATGTTACCCCACCCAAATGGACTGCTGGATTTTTTTTCAACATCTTRCAATAAGCAAAATTCACATAAAAAAWATCCAAAACATTTTAAATCAAACCCACAGCACCAGATACTAGAATTAAAAGCATATAAATATGAAGATACCAGAACTAAATGCATATAAACACTGCTAATCTAAAATAAACAGTATGCTGCTCTTTTATCAAAATTTAAACTGCGGTGGCTTCAGCTTCTAATGGCTTTATTTTACTTACCATAGGCTACCTTTGATTTTGCTTCTTTTCTTTGTAACTATATTGCACATCCATCACAATATAGCTGAAAGCTTTGAGAATTCTTGATCTTCTATTATTTCTACTAGCCACAAAAACTAAGCTAAATTCTGTTCACTAAAACTAAGTTCAATATTCTATTACATCGTAAATTTGGATCATCAGTCTATCATTAGTAGATAAAACTGATCATGTTTGAGTTCAAGCTGAAGTAGCTCATGCTTCAAACACTGTGAAGATTTAATTATCACATATTATTAAATGTTATCTAAAATTGTTTCTTGCAACTGAAAACTACTTATATCTTAATTGGTTTATGTGGCATTTAAATAACTTTCCAATTATAATGATTTGGTACCCATGTACAATATCCAACTGCTTGTTATTGACTTGAACAGTCATAGCAAAGCTCAAGTACCAAACCACCAATTAGTTATTTGAGACTGAATGCTCACACAACCCAGAAGATGCCATTCCTGTCTAGATTCAAGGGCATTTTCCATGTAGAATAGGAAAATTTAGAACATCTTTAACCATTAACAATACYTGTCAAGAAAAGCATGGAGCTCTTTACATCTCCAGGTTACAAAGAGTGAGTAATGTCAAAGAATGAATCAGAGATCGGCTGCTAAGTGTATCAGCCAATGATTATACCTAAGATAATTATCTTTTCACAGAAGTTATTAAAGAAAAATAGAGTCGATCACTAAATGCTGTATTACAACCCTCTGAAGGACAACCTTGTCAATATTATTTAATTCTGGAAATAAAAACAAAGCATTTTGAATGAGCCTTTTCATTTGTAAGCAGCAATAATTGCTGATATTTAGTGAAAAAAAATTCAGTATCTCAGAAAAAAATACACCTGTAAAACAGATTTTGTTTTGCAACACTGAACTAATTTTTAAGTCAAGAACAAAACTAAAATTTAAGTACACAGGATTTTGAAGACACAGATATTGTAGTAATTGACATACTCCAGTGTATAAAAGCGCTTATAAAAGTCCCCACAGAAGTGCTTCAAAACAACCTTTTTCAAGTGCTGGAGAGATATCATCAAAAGTGGCCTTTTGTTTAACATAAATTTTGTTTTACACAGCTTGAAATCATGCCAAACCTTCTCTTCCTGCGATATGTAAAATAAGCAACATATAAACACTTTGAAACAGGAAAACACACTGCAGATGAGCTTTTATCACACCTACGAAGAGTTCAGTAGGAAAAAAATATTCATATGAAATCATATTGGAAACATTTCTTATTTAGACTAAAGACACGCAGAAAGTTTGTCTAATAATTGTTACTATGTGGCTATCCAGTGAACCACATACTCAGCGTTCCACACTGTGAAGTATAAACACTGTCCTTCTTCCAAAACAAGAAAACAGAACAATTTCATTTTCTTGAGATAATGAAGCTTCACTGGAGAAAAGACATCCTCTGTTCTATACAAGGAGTCACCAGTTTTAACAAATCAAATACAAACTTTGTGCAAGTGACGCATACACGGACACCCTAGTTAAAGGACAAGAACATTTGGATGTGGGAAGAATCAAAAACAAATATAAAATTCTCAAAGCTCCTGCTTGCACCTCTGAAGTCACACCACACACTAACATAGAGCATTTCACACACTTAAACCCATCCTACTTGTTACTGCAATTTACTAAATCTAGGTCCAATAGATTGTTTTCACTAGGCAATGCAGAAGCCTAGCTTTTAACAAATGCAAGTAGCTACAGGCATTTATCCTGACGACACAGCTCCCTAACCTGACTTTACACCATATAAAGAGGCAAACTGAAGGCCATTGCCCTGGTATCCAACCCTTTTGAAATGGTTTTAAGCTACACATCTCTCTAGTAGTACCTTTCTCCCTGCAAGTGTCAAGCATTCGACCAACTGTGGCAGACAAAATAAAGCCTCCTGATAAAATTCCCACACAATTCACTCTTCCTAACAACACATCACAGACTCAAAACTAAAATAAACCAGACTTGACTTGGATAGACATATTTGGATTAAAAGAAGTGCAGCAAAGCTTCGTTTTGTTTGCTTGTTTGGGTTTTTTTCCTTTCAGGAGTTAAGCAAATGGTCCACAATAACTCAACAGAGAAGAGCTGTAAGTCTTGAAAGCAGTTAAGATAGTAACAAACTGAAAGCCARTGGCACAAGTCTCAATATTTTAGTATTTAAAAACCTAAGATAGTTTATTTTAAAACAAATAATCCTACATTACTTCCTTAGTTACTCCTGAAGCAGAAGGTATTTAGGCTACTTTTGATAGCCTCAAGTGATCATTTCAATTGTGTTTTTATATGGTATTAAATGGCTGCAACAAGATCCAAGACAAGAGTAACAACTACTGAGTAAAAAGTATTCTAGATAGTACAAGAGAACTTACAGGGAAGGGATAAGCACAAGTTTCATGGTTTATCCCAGATAAACCTAGATAGAATTTTAAAATTAAGAGACAGAAATTCTATTTATTTATTTATCAGACTACCCCTTCCATGTTATATTAAAACAAGCTTGTTCCAACTCACATCTTCATTTCTTTAAATATCACAGCCAGTCAGTGAAGTAATTTAGCTCAAAATCAAATATTTTCCCTGAAAGGCCAAAGGTGGAAAGGTAAGATGGAGTTATATACCTAGATAAAAATGCTAACATTCAATTTTTCAAGTAATTTTTCAAAAATGAGATATAATGAATTTATTATTAAGGTCTTTAGTATTAAAATACATTTTAACATGGCTTTACTGCACTAGCTAATCACAGAGCTTCCAAACAGAGACCATTAACATATTGCTATCAAATCAAAATAATTTCCCAGAACTAACCACTGGCCAAGGCAAAGTGAAGTGTACCTTCAACATGCCAAAGATTTAATAGACAAAAGCACAATGAGTCAGCCAAAGAAGGCAGGACCTGTTACAAGCCCTGCCACCACTCCAGAATCTGCACAGAAAATACAGATTGCTTGAGAAGGACAGACAAGCAAGGGGCAGTGTGTGGGGAGGAAATGGAAAAGAGAGTTACTCTACAAAATCATCAGCACTGTATCTTCCTCTTCCTGCTGAGGTATTAGAAATTATCTTGCACAGGTCTTCTATATCTGTCCTGACCAACCAAGTAGCAGTTCTACTACCTTGGCTATAGGAAGATTTCATCACTGCCTTTATGCTTTGATTTTCTACATTTTCCTTCATCCATCTAACAAAACAGTAGCATTTAATCAACAATAGGGTAATAATACAATATTAATATTGCTAGAGCAATTTTTGCATTTAATTCTCTGCCTCTAAAGGAAACATTTTTTTTTTCCTGTTTTAAGCTGAGTAATAGTTTCTGAAAGTCTTCAGTGGGATTCAATAGCAAGTTTCTTCAAATAGCTTTGCACCTATAGCCCATTCAATTCATAAATAAGCATACAGCACCTTCCCCTGAGGATTAAAACTTTTAACCTAACTTTTGAAGTGATCTGATACTATGCAGACAGTAAGAGGGCTTTAGACCATTTAATTGCTACACTGGTTTGGATACAATTTATTCTGCAGAATACTGTTCAGACTATATACATGATATATATGATATACATGATTTAACTAAAAATTTACTTTTAATATAATGACTTCTCCTGCATCATCTTGTTTTTGTAAATTAATTTTCAGAATGGATACTCTGATGCAATAATTGTGTCCTCATTGCCAAGTAAAATTATCAATTATCTTGAAAATATGAACCAATAATAACATCCTAGGTTTTGCAATGACTGAAGACTTTTTTAGAGATGTATCTACAGAGTATTACAAGCCATCTGTTGGGGATGAAAATTACACATGAATAAAAGCACTAACCTGTGCTTTTGTACATACTAAATATGCAAATTTTTACCAAAAACAAAGAAAATGTGCACGAAAACTTCACCTGATAATTTAAAGATTCATGATCCTCCTATGTATGTGTATCATTTAAAAATGGGAAAAGAGGTAAAACAAAGATTTTTGCTCATATTCAAAAATTAAAAATACATGCAACTGATGCAAGCTCAATAGCAAATCAAAAATCTCAGTGCCTGAAGTGCTATGGAGTTTAACTCCTTAAAAGCGTCTTACAAATTATTCTCTAATCCTGGAATTGATGAATAGTTTCCAGAAAAGAACTAAAAATTTGGCAGTGTAAGAAGTCAGGGTAGTCAGTTCTTTCATGGTCCCAGAAAACATAGAAGAAGTTGGCAGGATTACCTCCACTGGGCTCCTAAAAAATATAAAATAGCAGTGTCCACTGGATCATTGGGTCCTTAGCACTCTAGCACTACTTAGGGAAAAGATTTTGTTGACAACCATTACAGTGCTTTAAAATACGGAGTAGGACAAATTTGTCAGTAGGCACGACCTCTCAGTTTTATGTTTTGTTCCCTAAATACCTCTTAATTATAGGTAAAAAGTGCTTTCCATGATGACAAACAAATTAGGATCTTACCTCTGGGCATTTCAACTTATACAGAAATATTAAGAAAAAAATAAATTTAATTTAAGTTTTAAGAAATATGTGGAGACTGTATTCATCTATTTTTTTTTCCATTTCTACCTAATGAAATTACATTTTAATTGTTAATCTTACATATATACTAGCAACACCTAACTGGAACTAAGTTTGGGAGACTGCAACATGCTCATAAAACCTCCCCCATCTCAATGCAGTCAGTATTGTACGTCCTTTGATAGTGGCAAATACAAGCTTAATAAAAAAAGCAAAGTACTAGCACCTCATTACTAGTATCTCTATGTGTTAAGTAACCAGGACTTCAAAACATCCATGGTAAACTGTCAGTGGAATTTGGAGATGACACCGGTAGGAAGTCCTGCTGGACATGCTGTCTTACACCTGGAATCTCAGCCGGAACTTATCAGTGTTATACAAGTCAAAGATTTCATCAGTAAAATTTGGCTCAGAAAGGAGGCTCTGTAATAAAAATATAAAATCAAATAAAAATACAAGTGAATAATTCTAAACAGCAAAGTCAGAATATTTATCATTCTGTTCCTGCTCAGCTACTGCCATCAAAGCAACAAAAGTGCTTCTGTACACAGAAGTAAAAAGATTCAATAAACTTGTTATGTAATAGCAGTTTGCTCAGGAAGTCCATCAATATTTCATCTATTCAAAACTGGCCAAATTTTGT
This sequence comes from Cardinalis cardinalis, assembly GCA_014549065.1. Classification (NCBI taxonomy): domain Eukaryota; kingdom Metazoa; phylum Chordata; class Aves; order Passeriformes; family Cardinalidae; genus Cardinalis; species Cardinalis cardinalis. The sequence goes on from JACDOX010000097.1 coordinate 1,380,614, forward strand.
TGTGTCATAAAGTGAATTTACTTAAGCTTGGACAGATTTTTAAACTAGTATTTAAAATCTGTAAAATTTACAAAAAYAGATACATATTTTGCCATGCAACACAGTAATTGCTATATTAACAGCTCCTATTAAAAGCAAAAAAGTACAGGAAAAAAGTTAAAGGAAATACTGCCCTACTCAATAAAACATATATAAAATGTTGTATCAAGAGCAAGTTGAAACATTTAAAAGGCCCTCAGTGTTGTCCCTGAACAATAGTAAAAAGCAGGTAGATGTGATAATCCAACCTTTTCCAAGTTCAACAACAGAGATACTAAAATGCCACAAATTTTTCAACATGCCAAGTGAGTTCCAAAACAGGTATATTATTTTTTTCACTTCCTTTTCCAGTACCTGTCAGAATGTAAATTAGAGGCTGCATAACTAATTCACAATACACTGTGCAACTTTTTTTATCAACTAAAACCTGGTGGTATTAGCAGAAAAAAGGTTACACTGCATGGAAGAGCTTCTAAAATGTGCAAAAATCTTTGAACTTTGAAAGGAAAAAAAGCACAACTCCTAAGTCCTCAACAAAACAGAAGAAATTACTAATCATAAAACAAAAAGATTTAAGAATGAGATGATTTTCCATTTTAATTCTACTTGGTATGTAAAGCAATTGAGTTTGATTTTTCAACTTCCACAGGCATCAAACAGCATAAAATCTTCACCYCTTACTACATGAATAACTAACATGTCAAAAGAATAACTGTTCTACTCTATAAAATAATCAGGGCAGTTTAATAGCTTGAGCGGTGCTAAAGTAGGTACAAAACTCTAAGAATGCTCTTCTGCAATAACTTTAAGGAACAAAAAAATGCAACCAACATTTCAACTGAGCAAATAGTGAGTTTTAAATCAATGACAGAGAACTTTACAACATGAAAATTAATTATTAGATATCCAAAGTTACTCAGCCTTTACTTTAAACAACTGATGGATAACTAGCTGAAACCTGACTGAATAACCCTCCCAGACTATTTTGAGCAACTATTAAAGGGCTCCAGGTTGCTCCTCATTCTTGGACCCAAGTATCACRGTCCTGGCAAACTGGGTCTAGGTGGCTGCTCTGGAACAGGGTGGGATCAGACAAGATGACCTCCACAGGTCCCTTCCAACCTCAATTACTCTGTGAAGTAAAAACTTCTTGACTTTGTGTTATACTGCCCTGCCATATATATATACATAAAACAACCGAGGGTGGGAGATGACTTGTCAATACAACCTTTATATGACACCATTATTCACAACACACTTTATAACTGGTGTATTGAGGGTTAACAATCAAGGAAAAACATCACGTATCTCCAAGACATTCCCTACATCTGTGAAACAGTCTAAAAACTCTGCTCTCATCAACATATGAATGTAGAAATCCGGTGGGAAAAACCTGCCAGTAGGATAGCTTATCTGTGACAGAAAAAAAATGAAAATGTTTTGTTGTCATGCTAGAAAATTATCCAGTGATTGACTACCATAAATGTTTCAGGGGACAAAAAAAAAACCAAACCAAAAAGAAAACAAACAAAAGAACTAACACCAAAAAACCCTTTAAAAAGAACACCAAAAAAACCCACCAAACCTCAACCTTTCCACTAAAAATACAAATGCTTTTAGGATAATTCCTTACATTTTCATTATAATTTAGGGCTCACTGTGCCAAAAATCAAATTACTATATAGTAGATACAAGCCTTCTCTTCTCCTGCATTAACRGCAACGCAAGGAAGGAGGGCAAGATATAGAAGAGATTATCTTAAGTGTTTTACTACACTACATAAAGGTGATTAAATTCACCACAGTTCTAAACATGAAAAGACAAATACATATAGACCAAATAAAAATGAGAAAAGTTAAGGCTGATAACTTTGAACAGATTTTCATTTTTTATATACTGTTTGATTGTGCTAAGACTTATTAATAGGTATATAGAAGGTTCTTTGCTAAATAATTTTAAAACAGAAACATAAAAGTACTTGAAAAAAAAATTGAAGTAACATTCTGACTATTGGCCACCCAGAAAAGAGCTGTTTTCCCATTCTAGCTCATTCTAAAATGTATAAACTAAGAGAAAACAAATGAGATAAAATTATTTAGCGTCAGTGCCATTTCTAACCTGAAAATCAAGCATGCTGCTAACGGTTCAAATCTAGCACACAGGCTGTGCCAGATATAAATCTAGCTGCGTAACCAGCTACACTTGCTTTTAACACATACAGGCGGCATTTCCAGTTGCTAGGATATTATGTAGTATATTAAGTTACATGTAAACATCCTCACGGAGTTGATATACAGAGCTTGTCATAACATTCAGGGAGAGTAAAAGCTCTGAACATAACACTATGTTCAGAAAATAATTCTGTGTAAGAGTTTGATTTATTCAATATACAATTTTAGAAACTCCAAACATGAAAGAAAAAAAAAACCAACAAACCACCAAACCAAACAACAAAACTAATCTGTGTTTAMAGTAAAGCATTAGATAAGAGAGCCTCCTATTTAGGCAGAGAGTGATTTTCCTTTTACTTCCCCTCTGTTGATGACTGTCCTTTGTATGACTTTTCCCTGAAGATGTAACACAGATACAAATCTGTCACCACAATTAAATCAAACTGATCACCTGACTTTCTACTGAAGACCAGTACAGATTATTTTCAATTCATCYTATCCATTTCTGAAAACACACAGTTTCTCAGAGTAATATCTAAGTTTTCTTACATAGGTAAGATATATTTGGACTCCCCTCATACACAAGACGCAAACCCTATGAGATTATTTCTTCATTTTTAAATTCATTTTTAGGGGTTTAGAATGATGAGATTAAGTCTTATTTTACCACCTCCTCAATTGACCAAGACTCCCAAATGATGTTCTAATTACTTGAATTAAAACTGTATGTGTTTCTCTAGAACCTGTACTAGAAACAGCACGAAGGCTCTGAAAATTTCCATGAAGCAGCAGTGAGATTGGCTGATTATTCAGCCTCAATCCACTGATTTTGCTTAAACTCTACAAATGGAAGTAGCATACCCAGAGAAACCTGAGACACTCAGTGATGTGCYTGAGCTCCTAAACCAACCATCTATCTAGGCATATCTCTGTTTCACTTAAGGCTTGGACCARATGCTCACTCTAATTAATCCATTTTCCACTCTCATGGAACAAATTCCCTCAAAGGCCAAATGGGACTATGACCTATGCAATCAGGTTTCCCAATGCACACAATCAAGTAACCAAAACCCCAGAATATTTTCTGAGTTGTACATTTTACACAAAGCTGTATCACTCACACGCAAACATACTCCACTATAATATGAAGTCCTAAAAGCAGGATAGGAGGTATCAATCTGCTTAAATCCCGGTCACTAAGAGTTAAGAATACTTTCTAGTAATTGATGAATGCCATTTGACCCTTCTGATGCAAGCGTCTAGCCAATACAACAGTAAAGCTGAAGAATTATTCTGTTCTCAGCCATTAATCAGCATCTACACAACCTCTTAATTTGATAGCTGTACTTAACYTTACCAATATATGAAAGTAGCAACATATATGAAAGTAGCAAATATAATCTACATGAGATTACATTTGTTCACAAACTGAATTTCTATTTTACTTTTACCTGGATTTACACTACAATGCTAAAAAAAAAAAAMCAAACCTGAAACATAAAACTACATAAAAACACAAACATGTGAGTCCTCACTGTTCAGTGTGAATATAATCTCCCGAAACAGTTACAATCCAGTAATTAAGTTGACTAAATATGTAGCTTTCTTGAACTTCATAAGAAAAGACAGGACACGTCTACCACAGGGTGACAACAAATCCATATTTAGAAGACAACATCTCAATTATTCAAGGAGTAAGCAACTTACCTGTGTGAAGTAATGACAGAGTATGAAGAGTGTTTAAAATGTTACTAAAAAGCTGGTTTTCAAGTGAGAGGAAGAGAAATAACAGCTTACCTGAAAAGTGAAAAATATACAAATGCAGGTAGAGTTGAAGGAAAGAACTCTTGTGCAAGTCTAGCAGAAAAGGAAAAAAACAACCCAGAAACCAACCCCACATACTAAGCTACTTTTACATGCCCACTTCTATAATGGATTTCTTATTGAACATCATTCAGTAATGTCAGCTGAAAACTAAATTATATTGGACTAGAAACTTCATAAAATTTAGAATAATGTGCTTTAGTATGGCTATAGCCATTGAAGGAAAGYAATTATTGTTGATACTAATATGCATTGTGTTGATAGTCACTTAAATTTTGATCAAATATCCATTCTAATTACATTAACACCATTACACTGCATTCACACATTAAAAACCTAGTTTGATTCACATGCAGTCACATGAAAAAGAATATCCAAAAGCAAGTATAACATCTTTTTTATTTTATTACAGAAAAAAATCAATTTTTACATTAAAGATATTTACCTTTCTTKAATGGATCATTTTTCAAAAAACATTGTGACATAATAATAGATGTATCTTTATTGTAGTAATTCTTTAAATGAAGGTCAATACAAATCATCTGTTCAATTGTTATTCCAACTCCAACACTCACTCATACAAGTTCATGAACCATACAATACTTCCTTTGTTTTATACATCTATATAATACTTTGTGAATACATTGTATTATCACCTAATTTAAAAATAAGAAGACTCTCTAACACATTTAACCAGTGGCAGTACGATACAAATTGCCATAGTTTTACACCTTCACATACTTATTTATGTTGAACTCTTGATTAGCCCATGAAGAACAGTCGTACAAATTATAAACAAAAGATAAAGGAATCCAAAAGAAATTTTAAAAGTTAGCTGACATTTACTCCAAGGCAAGTTTCTGATAACGAAGTGAAAAGATGTCAAGTTCTAAGGAAAATTTACTTTATCAAGCCTYACCACTTTTGGTTCAAACAGGCAAGAGCTACAGTCCTAAAGCATCAACTACAACATAATGGTCTTACAACTGACTTGAACACTGTAATATCCAGTACAAGTGTCAACACAATATAGAAAAAAGCTACTACTGTTTTCCCCAACATGTATATCAGTCACTAATCCAAAAAAAACCACCAAGGCATTTGTCTTGCCTACCTCCTATTTTTCAGTGAAATAAAACAATTACGAAGAAAATTTCAATATTCTGTCCGCAGAACCGCTTATCTATCAATAAGGCATAAAAGATCTGGATGGGTTTTTTTTTCTACCTCTTAACAACATTGTCAGACTTAAGACATAATAATGGGAAAAAAACACCAAAACATTTCCACAGAACAAGAGCTTTGATTTTAGGTACTCAAATCAAAGCAGATGGTTAGCCAGGAGCTTATAGAATGTTAGAGCAGGGCTCTCAAAGTTATTACCATCACCATCAGCACTAAGAGGAACAATCTTTAGGATATAAATATTGCGGAAGCCACTTTTTTGCAGGGATATGGATCAGGGCATGAAAAGTTTCTGAAATAATCTAAAAATCAAAAACATGATTCCTTAGTTCATAAAAAAAAAAAAAGAGAAAATTTTACTATCATTTGATGTCTTTGAAAGACTTTC
>JACDOX010000097.1:1386240-1419779 GCA_014549065.1 Cardinalis cardinalis
AAAAAAAAAAAAAAAAAGAGAAAACAAAGCAGATATCTTTAGCCCTCTACGCTATTTTCTGACCCACTACTCCTCAGGATTAAGTTTAACAGCAATCCATTTTCTGATAGAACATCTTGCCTGATTTGTTACAAAGTTGAAAGTTATGGACCACCTAAGGAAGTAAATTGCAAAAATCTTTCTCTTCTGAAACCCATTTATTTTATTCTTCTACTGAAACAGAGCAGGCAAGAGGGAAAGTAACACTCAAAGTATGTTCAAGGGTGGGGAGGCAGAAGTTGGGGAAAGAAAAAAGGAAAGACCCTGTTCCTTAAGCATCTTATTTGACTTCTTAAGACCTATTTTTCATAAGTGTTTAGCATTCATCATTTAAAACTGTTAATGAAAGCTAYAGCTTGAATATATTTTTTGTTACATGATACTAAATACAAAATACTTTAAAAAATGGTTTTGCAAATAACACAGACATCACACTGAAAATTAACAGATAGTTTTGATGTGAATCCCTCTGTGCCTAATTTTTCCATCTATTAAAAGATAATATTAATGCTTCAACCCTACTGAGTGATTCAAATAGTGTTTGTAGCTCCGTGAGGACCAAGAGGAGATTAATAATCCTGTTTTCAAGCACAAAAATGGCATGCAATAACATGAAGTCAGTAATTTATGCAGCTGCTTGCTTACAAATGATGAAACAGTATACATTGACTAGGTGATCATCAGATAACCAAAGATCATTCTTTATGTGAAGATGCTGGAATCCTGTGTTTATAGCACCACATGTTCATCCATTCAATGCATTTTTCATTATGATTGTWTGAAGGCAGTACTGTTGAAATGTCCTAATTTCAAAGTCCTGTTTATGCAGCTTTTCTAGACACTTATGTTCTCTTTTTATCTTTCTTTAAGACAGAAGCATATGTAACATTGGTAGAATTCTGTGCACAGGCATTTATCCAAAAAATAAAAATGTGATAAGTTGGGACTCAAGTTATGCAATAAAGAACTCACTGCTTTCAATGAACAATGAGAAATTGTGTTTCTCATGAGAAGTGAGAATTTATTTCTACTCTAATGCTAGAAAATAACCTTTTAGAAGTTTGATTTGCATTTTTAAGCATGAAAATAAATTTTCACTTTCACAGTAAATTCTGAGCTGTGTTCTTTGCTTTTTAATATATCCAGATTACAGTAAATATTCTGGCAATAGTCTCAAAAAATAAAATTTTTCATGAGATTTTCATATGTATCTTCCAGTGAATGTTGTATGCTGCACTAGCTCCTGACAGGACAAAAAAAGAATTACTGACATTAAGTTTGCCTGGTATGTGGCAGATTTCATTTACGATGACTTAAATAACCTGCAAGCRGTACAATGTGTTTTACTTGAGATGTATTTTTTGTCATATAAATTTATCAAAGTATTTAGATTTTGCTAACATATTCTGATTTTCACAGAGATTCTTTCACATACAACCCATTCAATCCTCCTGCTTGATCCTGCAGGAAAGACATCATGCTAAATTTAGGTTATTACAATCATTTCTATGGTAACAGATGGATGTGAAACACAGGATTATGACTTCACTGCACGACTCTGCAGAAAGAAGTCGCATGGTGGAGGAAGAAAGATCATATTCAAAATATCTGCAGCTGTAGCAGGGAAGCACACACAATCATTGAGAAATGGAACTGTCCTTTTTTTCAGAAATATATGATTTTTTTTCAATATCGCAACAGCTAAGTCTTCCTCTAACAAATGCCTTCATCGTTGACATTCTCCGTAAGCATTTTCTYTAAACCAGCATCTCTATTCTGGCATAATTAAGAGAAAAGAATGTTTAAAAATATAGGTTACATGCAATATTATAAATAGATTAGAATCTATTTAGAACCTCTAGAGGTTAAAATGCAGAAAAATTAAAAATATGAAATTCTAATAGAAATGCATTCTATATAAAAATAAGGGCTAAAAGAGAGAATATATTTCAGCTAACAAAAACCATGAGAAGCAGGGGGTTTTAATTTTTTTCTTGTTTTCTGCAGATTATATTCTATGATGTATACAATGGCTACATGCTAGACATGCACATCAAATGAAATTTAACTAAGGACTAGAGAAATCACTGAATTAATACAGCATGTTATTGCTATTTTCTCTAGGATTTAATCTTAAAATCCAAACAAGTTATAGACATCAAAATATGGATGGTTTTGGTATATATTGTTATAAGCAATATTTACTACAAAAAGTAATCCTCAAGCACAGAGACTAAAAACAGCTACTCATAGAACCCGGCTTAAAAATACTATAGGCCTAAACAAAATTACTTATCAGAAGGTGTCTGAAATATCTTCTATATTTAATCAGGATCCTTAATGATTCAGCAATGAAAAGCTATTATAAAAGGAAGAACTATGTTTAGCACTTCTGMATTAGCTGGACACAGATTACCTAAATTCTGAACAAGCATGAACAACCCAATGGCTAATCATGGTTCCTAAGTCAAATAATGACTACTGTGATAACATACTCAAAGCAGGAATTTGGCTATAAAGGTTATGTTATTTAAAATTAGTAAATGCAGTAGATGCTAAAGTGATTTTTATTTCTATCTTGCAGGAACAAGATATTTACAATCAAATAGAAATATAATTTTTCTTCTCTGATYTTAGTTTGCTTGAAGGTCCAGATAAAATTTAATCTCACAAAAATTRTTCTTTAATAAACATGAGGATATACCTTGAAGTATTTTACCAGCATCAAAAATAATACCACTGGATGCTGAAGTTGAATATGGCTCAAGAAATCTCACTGGCATTTGAGATGCTTAAGAACTACTAAAGTGATGATTAAAGTCAACATTGAAGACTTTGCTTCACTGAAACACGTTAAGGGTTTTTTCTCTCAACTGGCAAACAGCTGAAAATTTTCACAAAACACAAGAGATCTTAAAAAAAATTAAATGTATCTTTAAAAACTCCTCTGGTGGCTGAAATGAGCAAACAGGTCAGAAGGGACCAGAAAGGGCACACCACAGTCTCATAAACCTCATTTGCCTAAGGAAAGTAGGCTTAACAAACAGCAACCAAACCCAAAAAAACTTACTAAGAGCAGAAGGGAAATGTCTGACACAATTCTCCAAATTAGAAATTCAGGTCTTGGCTATCCCAGTATTCTCATAGGATTCTATGAAAGACTGCAACACTAATAAAATTAGGACAGGAATGACCAAATAAAAACTGATATGGAAAACTTTCTTCTTTTTAATTCAGACCACTAGACCATTTAAAACTTTGTTCTTTTTTTAATTTGCAATTAACCTAAATACATTTTAAATACTCCTTACCCCTATGGGAGGAAAAGTTCTCTTTGTAAAAGATGTTACAGCATAAACCATTCATTTAAGAACTTAGAAAGAACACAAATCACAATTTTTCCCTTTTAAGAACTTTCTGAAAACTTATATTAAAAAATATCCATATACTAAATGTTTGAAAATACCAAAGTTTTATTAAAAAGAAACACGCTGTGTGTTTTGGGAGTAGGGCATGAGGTGAGGAGGGAGAAGGTTGCTGCTTTCTTACACATGGGTACACCACATTGCCCTCCAACACCCCCTTTGCTCATTTGCAGARCAGGATTTCCCTTTGTAAATTCTGATAATCCTTGACAAATGATTTGAAGCAAACAGCTCAAGTGAGGATACACACTACAGGTAGTAAACCAATGGTCTGACAAAATTACTCCTATTTTCCTGGCCATAAAGCTGGGTCAACCATCATGGAAACTGAGATGTAACTCAGAACTGAAACAGCAACATTTGGCCAAATGTTGGTATCTTTATTATCTGTAACTGTACTACTTCATTAAAAACACATTTAAAATCTAAAAACATCATCTGTTTTCATAAAGAGACTCCAAGTACAATTAATCAACAATGGAATGTAATGATCATAACCAAACTGTGTCAACATTTCCAAATCAAATCCATTCAAACTTGCAATGAATGCTTGTTAGGAAGTTCAGTAAGCCCTCTGAATGAACAAATCACAAAAAGCCACCAGGAAGAGTAACCAGTTAGGTATTTTATTGTAATGAATAAAGAGATCCAGGGGACTTTGCAAAAGTGAACTTGTCATCCACAAGCTTCTCTTTTGGGGTGGCAAATGACCAGGTCTCACAAGACAGTTAAAGACTTGGGCTTATCTGACCCAGGGCTTTGCCATTTTTATATAACTCTGGCAGTACACAGACCACAATCTGGCCACCTATAAGACACTTGACACACTAAAAAGCATTAAATTATCTGCAAAGAAAAAGTTAAGAAGCTGTTGCTAGTAAAGCACAACTGATTGGAGCCAAAAGAATTTTAATTTTTGAATAGGAACAAACTAACGAACRGTGAAATTAAAAGAATATTTAATGTTTGGGGGCTTTCCAGTATTATTTAGAGTGTCTTAATAAGCAAGGAGCTGTCCTTACAAATACATACATGATCTGAAAGGCAGGTCAAGGASACTGCATCGGCACAGGGCCAGGATACAGAAGGTGCTAAAATGAGCAGACCAGTGGATCTGATGACCAGAGTAAGACACGTCTGCAATTCAGTATAACAGAATAATCTTCAATGGATGGCTAAATTTGAATTAGTACACATGCTAAAAGCTATCTWCCAAAGCAAAGAATAAACTTCTGTGCAGAGAGATAGGCAAAAATATTTAATATAAAACCAAGTAAGAGTTGAAACCTATTCAAATCCCTACCTCTCCTCTGTGTTTCCTTTTTGGGTGCATCACAACAATCTATCGCAGACAAAACACTAAAAATTACTTTTGCAGTTACAAACAAATACTGATTCTAACTGTTGAAATTCTACGAAAAGCTAAGAAGAATGTTCCAATATGTACCAAAAAGTAATGTTTAGAGAGGGTATATTTTTTCCCAAGGCATGATGCATTCTTTTTCCAATTATCTCCTCATTCCATATATATATATATATGTATGTGAGTGTATACATTTATTTTTGGGTGTTTTTTTTTTTAAACAACAACTTGCTATATTGATGATTTAGCACTTAGAGAATTTTTAAGTGTTTAATTTGGTAAACCACACAATTGTGATGAGAAAAATGTTTCTTGACTCATTAATTATAATAGTGCACAATCATCTAGCTGTCAGCCTAGGAAAACAGAGATGTTTCAACACATTACACTGAAAGTGAAGAAAGGGACCAAGGCAGAGAAAGGATAATAAAATTCTTGGATTTMACTAGAAAAATAAGATGTCATTTAAAAAAAAAAACATTATTTCACAGAATATAACTCCAATTACATTACACATAACTCCAATTTACATCCCTGTAAATAATACACTTGAGAAACTAATTTTTTATGCATATTGTTAGATGTTACATTAAACTGAAAGTGCAAATAAGGTATTTCCTGAGTTAGCCTCCTTAAATTTATTATCTTTTTACCTTTCAGTAGTAATGGTTATACAAGAAAAGATCTATGGTGTTCAAGTTTAAAAAAAAAAGTTCTTAAACAGCTAAACCTCACTATTTAACAGATTGGGATTTAAATTAATGAGGATTCAATTTTTTTTAAATAATCACATTTAAACTCCTGAATAAAGTATGCTGGTCAAAAGAGCTGCTTTTATTTTAAGGACATAGTAAAACATGAATAGCATTATACAAGTCATGGAGCTASAGGGAAGACCAAGAAACCCAAAGCTAAAAGCTTTTCATTTTTGTGGTTCCAAAAGACTGCAATTGAAAAATGAACGTATCCAGTTAACCAAAAATACAGATATCTTAAAACCACAGGTATTTACAGAAAACACATTTTAAGCCACATATTAAATGTTATTTCCCTAGGAAACTGTAAATTATAGTTAGTGGCACATTTAAATTTTAAAAGAAAACCAAATGCACACAAACAAGTCTATCTCTGTGATCTCAGGAAGCCACAACTACCACAACCATTTTTCATCTGTTATTAAAGATAGCCTTCCTAGTATAAGAGATTTGTTCCACACACAAGCCAGATTTGTTTTGTCACATTACAACAAACAATGTGGGGAAAAAACTCAATGTGGCATTTTTCTGCACAAGAGAAAACAAAAACTAAAAACCCCAACACTTCCAGGGAACCAAAGCATACATTTGTWTTCAATTTAACTTGAAGCATCAGAATAAAAGCTCATAAATTTAGAAGTAGAAGGGTTCTTTGCTTTGCGGGAAAAAAAAAAGCTACAAAACTCAAGCAACCATTCTCCAAATTTGTAGGATCATCAAGTTTTCTACAAATCACTTGATCATTTTTACTAAAAATTAAGAATAATATTGATGGATTTCATTTATAATTAACACTCAAYATGATTTATAAATAATAGTGCCACTGTCTCCACATAGTTTTCAGTTTGCCAAAGCATTTGGATCTCTATCTTCAGCTGGCTTGTTTTTTACTTCTTCCAAGTTTCAGCAAGTGAATCAATGACTTCCAACAGAACTATGAAAAAATAGGTATTTTCCTCATATTAAGTATGTCTTAAATACTTTAGAAAATCTGTATGTACAAGGGTAAGAGCTATGCTTTTCACCAGCCCTCCCCCACCACACCTGTTTCCAAAACCAAAAGTAATGAAATCAGAATTATCTGAGCAAGTGAAATTAGTCAAGCACAGGAATCAAAAGAAAAATTGACCTGAAGAAATCACAGAATAGTGTGTGGGTACTGTGTTCCCACACACTACTCTGATTGACACTTTCTTGTACCTACTGAGTTGGTACCTTAGGTCATGTTTTTAAACACTTGTTGTATCTTCTCCTTCCATTCTTTTTCCTGGTAACTGAAGAGCTGTGATAGCTACCAAAACCCAAGAGACAACGCAACTTGTACACGACTCATTTCAGAGGGAAGAACTAGACAACACAATCTGACTTTGCGAAGAACCCTGGTAAGGGAACATGACTAACTTTGGTGCCTTAGGGGTCGTAAGGAAGAATTTCCTCATTCAGAAATGAACACTAACTTTGAAAAACTAAATGTCTGAGAATGCTCTGGTACAATGCTAACAAATTCAGTTCAGGTTARCTTTTCACAGAGGATCACTTCAGGCACTATTTACAAGTATCCAGGTTTAAATAAAAGCAGTTTAACTGTCAAGCATCAAGTCAAGCAAACACAAGTGTCAACAATTCATGGAACAATATATGGAACTACAAAAGAAAAAAGCACATATCCTGAAAGAAGYAATTCTGTGCAAGTTCAAACCAGATACCCAAATTTTATATAAAATTCAGGTACAGTTCTCCCATCATTTCCTCTGCCCCTCCAAATAACCTAGGAACAGCATATCTCACACCTGCAGGATGCTGAAATAAATAATTATTTCCATTTTTGAGTATCTCCTGTGAAAATGAGAATCAGAAGAAGAATCACAAGTAATTAGCAGCAGCCTATTCTGCTTAGRCTTTCTTAAATTATGAGTAACTAAAGAGTAGCACAGCACAATGCTAACAAAACAAGATATTAACTCTACCCATTCAAAAGCACCACAAATAGTTTTCTTCATTTTTTCTTGACTGTTAATGGTGCCATTCCTCCATTATCAGAAACTACAAGTTGAAAAGTGACAATTACTATAAAACAAAAATTCTACARTACAAAACTGAAAATTACCTCCATTCAACTTACAGAAAAAGTCTCTGAAAAACAGTAATTAATAAAGGATCAGATGAGAATTTAGTGAAAATATACATTTTTAGTTGGCAAGATTATACATCATTAAAAATAATCCTCATTAACACTACAAATTTTCTGTGCTTTGTTTCTTTTATTGCTAACTTTTGAATCTAGTCTGAGACACAGATACCTAAAACAGAACCCTCAACAAAAGGAATAGTATCTTGTACTTCAACTTTCTTCTGCTTGGAACAAAGATTTAATTTTGTTTTGTAATGAAAAGTGATGGTGAAAACTAAACATTTTTTCAATTATTGCCTCTGTTTCAAGAAGAAAGAAATTAAAAATTCAGAACTTAAAAGTAACATTWGTGTGTTTTTAATCAGAAGGCAAGAAAGTTCTGCATGTAAGAGACAATATACTTCATGCAATCTCATTTGGGTGAGTTTAGACCTACTCTTTAAAAGGAAAAAATATATCAAGCATTTTTAAATACWTAGGACAGGGCTCTTTTGATTTGCATTTGCATTTATTTGAGGCTTTATTAATATTGTATTTATTTTTGGTTTATTTTTTTTAAGGAGTTACTGAATGTTTTACAGATTCCAAACTGGTCTCCAAGCTGTCCGTTTATTTTAGGATTTGACTACCAGAAAAGTAACAGCAAGTACTCTCCTCTACCACATTTAATCAAGGTCAGTGTGGAAACACAAACATGCTGCATTCATGTGATTTGGGAAAAAAAAACCAAAACCACAACTCAATGATATATTCTTCCCTTTCAGTCTGCTAGTAACCCTGATCTGAAACACTGTTAACAGTCTGGAATTTAAGAAGAATAAAACAGGTATGCGGCAAATGCTTTTTCTTTCTTACTTAATCAACAGAGGACCTGAACCTGTACAGTTAATCATCTGTTTCATTATTACACCTGTCTTTTGGAAGATCTAAAACATCTTCAGCCATAATTGGACCACCATTAAATTGTATGCAGAACACTCATTTGTAGGTTGTTCAAATGCACTTGATTGAAATGTTTGTATTAAAAACAAGAATGCAGGAAGCACCATATTGAGTAAAACATACTATTCTGAAATAAAACAGTCATCATTCCAGAAAGATGTTCCAGTGTTCAGCTGCTCACATAGTAACAGTATGTTTATCACACCGCACACCATTGTGACCTTCCGTGACCATGTTAATGGGGATTGGTGTGGAATATGGTTCCTCCCCTTCCACATCCAAATGTTTTACCAAATGGAAAGTGAAGAAAGGGGGAAATAGGAAAAGTATGGGGACAAACTGAAGCCAAGAAAGCCTCTCAGTGCCCAAAATTTACTTACTGCATAAGAAAACATATTACACAATGATAACTCAGTGGAAGCTGCAATAAATGCCTGATAAGGAGGAAAAGTTTCTATATACCTGCCTTTTTTTTTTCAAAATATCTAGTTTTTAATCCCACACTGCAAGGAAATTGACTGTTGTCAGAAACAAGTGTCCCTAACATTTTTAATTCTATTATTTGACCAAGGCAAATTCATATTTACCTTCAAATCATCAACAAAAATAATAGACTTCTGGTGAGTTTGGTGAGTTTACATTAACACAAAGCTATCATGAGAATCAGAAGGCTACAGACACTACAGCACTCTAGAACATGTTTATTAATATATGCCTGCAATGGGTTCCTTAAGTTTTTTTCCTAAGTAATTTAAGTGAGGAATCTTGGCAGCAGGTAACCTGGTTGAATTTGATTTTGATAATTAGCTGCTTAATTGCATTCAATTTTTTGTACAAATGTTCACAGCTTTTTCAGGAGATTTACTTTGTAAGTACAAAATTAAAAGTGTCTGGTATTTCCTAAACCCATGAGATCTGAATGTTTAGAACTTGTTTGGGTTTAATCTGTGTCACTAGAATAATATACTTTACAGGGAAAAACAACAATCAGCATCCCCCTTGACACACACAGAAACAAAAGCAGACATCTACAGCAACCTAAACATGCCATACAGAATTATGCCTTATATAAAGCACCTTTAAAAAGAAAAAATAGAAATAGATTTAAACACTTCAAGATTTGATAGATCAGAAAGTAAGTCAGATGATTTACCTATGACAACAAATTACCCGGTGCAAAATTTTCAAGTGGCGCATCTCTACTTACTTAAAATCACACACAAAAAACACAAACCAACAGGAAATCCAAAAATACCTCCTGCATTTTACAACACATAGCTAGGATGGGGGAAATATATCAGCAATTCTTTTGGACCTTATAAAATCAGGTTTCACTTATGTTTTACCACAACTACCTAATAATTTTCAAACATGCTATAAAGCCTATCATCTTTTTTTCCTTTACTTTTGGAGAYAATATAGATCAAAATATTTTAGAATTTATATACACATGCATGAGGAATTTTTCCTCTTTTCTCCTTTTTTGAATGACTAAGTAGACAAAATAAAGAAAATGGGCTATTAGGATATAACTAAAGAGGGAGATACCACTTCACTTATTTCCACTAATTTCATCAAGGATGATAACTACAAGAAGGCTTAATAGATAATACCAAACTTAGAAAAATGACTATGATAACAATTATTCTACAGTTTGACCACCTTTCTTCTACACTTTGTATTTGCCTAAAACCAACTCTTCTTTTCCTTGGGTTTCATTTAAGTACACAAAATTCAGGTTTAGAGAACATGACTCTGCCAATGAACATATGTGATTACATCTTTTAGGAAGCTATAAAAATAGATATTTTCTTTGTACGTATTATTCCAATTTTTAAAATTTTAATTGAATTTAGCTCAATGTAGTCCTTACAATTTACAATTTGATGCTACTTCATTTAGAACACCCAGACATTATTGTTCCAAATATTGYGAGATTTGAAACAAAAGAGTGAAGTGCATCAAGAGGAACGTTGTACAAATGGCTATTAGCAATGTTTGTCGACTCTCCCTTTTCTCAGTTACTTAAAAATAATAATAGTCTCTTACCRAACAGCAAAGAGAGGTCAGTCCCAATCATCTTGAAGTAATATTCAAAATGCCCTTTTAAATGATTCTTTATTTATCTTTGTTTGTAACTTATATAGTACTTTAGCCTTCCAGTTTACACTTGCATGAAGTTATGTACATTATAACATGGGATGTTAAAAAATATTAGAAAAGTAGTAGATACTGAAAAATACTTGCACTGCAATACTTACAGCTAATAGTCTGGGGTTTAGTCACATCAAATTTACACCAGTAATGTTTGAAATAATTACTAAATTTTCAAACATCCTGAATGTGACAGATGGTCAAATTTAATTTACAACTGTTCATATCTACACATGAAAGAATATAGTAACTTCAACCACTGAACTCAAAGTTGTCTTTTAAAACAATAATGGAGAACACCAATATAAACCAAATGCAGCACTGGTGCTGAAGCATAAGYACCACAATATCAAGATCAAACAGCATCCCCCCTAGTAGCATATCACATGAATATGAAGACAGTGCTGATGACAAGTAGATAATCTATCAGTGCTGCTTCTAAGTAGGAATGAAGTCCTTTCATATTTTCACAGACTAACAAAGAACAYGGAGATTTTCTACACTTTTTGATATATCAGTTTTGCCTTAGCTTTTCTTAGGCCATTTTCCTACGTATACTGTAAAAATGCACCATTGTTCTTCATTTSTTCCTGAGCCAGCATAAGTAATAACCAAAGGTAAAGTACAATTTTAGAATAAAATAATAAAATTATTCCACTTAATCTGCAAACTTCTCTTCTTTTTTATCTATATAGCCTTACAGATACACCAAGAAACATATTTGCAATATATAATTCCTTGCTTATTTGAATATTCAGGACCTAACTGAAGTTCTTCACATTCTGAGCTAAAYGACATGAGTTTTTCCTCTATTTACATAACCTTCTCCTTGCTCATAGGTAAAGAGTGCTTCATCATCAACTACAAAAAATACATACTTAAAATAAGAAAGGTTTTTTTTCTGAAAMAGCTGCTTTAGAATTTCAAATTCAGAACCACTCTTCATTTGTAATTGAATTACTTTTCAGAAGGTGGAAAGTCCTTGAGAACTTGCAGGAGATAAGGGAAAAGGGAAGAGGAAAACCTAAAAGTGTAGACACTTCTTCTCTATCTACTTCTGTAGATACTTAGAATACAGATACTTCTCTATTACAAAAAGTACTGTAGCTCCTTGTAGGACACAATTGAAGATAAGATTACTCTTTAGAAATCAATCCAGTATAGCACTTGCATGAAAAATAAAGTTGASAGACCACTGAACAAGTATACAAAAGCAGAAGAAAAAAAAATAGAGTACAAGACACCCACCAAGTGATGTGAAGCTCTCCACTTTGACTAAGCAGCTTTATTCTAGGAAGTAAAATGCTGGTGTTTGAATGATGAAGAAAARCAGGTAAAACAAAGGATAAATAGAGGGTGTTAAATTGACAAGATTTCTAGAAAAACAATACAGTTACAATATTCAAAGGTAGTTCTCCTCCACATCAATCATCAATGAAAAAACAAGTTTCTTTTAAATGGAGTAGAGAGCTTTAGTTTTCCATATTTTAAAGTACCATCTATCATAACTGTCATTAAAATAACCTTTAAATTCAGGCAAGATTAAATGACAGTCACAAAGCAACTTCACCATTTTCGTATTTACTTATCCTGACTACTAATTAAAAACTAAAAATTAACATAACTGTTAAAAACATGTGTTACACATATATAGAGAGTAACTGGAAAGGTTTTATTAATTTTGTAGGTTGTTCAAAAAAACACAAAACCACTCCCCTAACTTCTGATTCCATCTGAGACATAAGTTTTCATGAAGAAACTTATCAAACTCATTCTGTAAACTTTAATTCAGAAAAATGCTATAATTATGCTATTTCACATTTATTCATTTTCATGCAATGTCATATAAGAACACAGATTGGTATGTACATAAAACATATCACATTCCTACATGAAGTTAATTCCAAAACTGTATTTGTCTTCTAAGCAATGACTGGGGTAAACAGACTGTGCATAAACAGATTTTTGTTCTGCATTTCTATCTGGGACAGAATATGGGAATCTCATGGGTTTCTACACAATCAGTCAAGAGACAAYAATCGTCTTCAGGAAGCAGGCAGAGGTCAGGTTGTCATCACAAAATCTAAAATATACTCAATCTCCCACTGCACATATTGGAAGGGAACCTTAAACTGTAAAATACTTACAGGTGTAAAAATGGTATTAGCATCACTCACAACAGAAATCTGTAAAAACTTAGAACAGCCAGACTTTCTGTTATACACAGAAGTATCTATATTTAACAACCCTTCAGTTACAAATTAAGTAGAACTATGCATGCAACAATCTGAAAAAATTTAAATATAAATTTTACTACCAAATTCCTGTACTACAAAATCAGTGGTTGTTTCTATTTCAAGATGACTTTTGTTTCTCTTATTCTGCTAAGCACAGAAATTTAGATTACCATAAAGTACAGCTATAGTCACTCAGTTTAAGCTGATCAAATAAAACTTTAAGAAAAAAAAATACTGACCTCTACAAAAAAAAGTACTGTTAACAAAAGCTACTTTGGAACAAAAATGTCTTTTATTTAGAAAATTTAAATAATTCTTATATCTAAAATACTAAGCCAGTCAAAAAGCTGAACCTTTCCCTGATCCTGAGCTTTAATGAACCTCCCTATACTCCATTTGTCCTTTCACAAAATAACCTGATGTTGATTTCCTGAGATTCCAATTTAGAAGTTGGTAACTTTTCACAAATCTTAAGCCAAGGAGTTTAGAGTTCAAACAGCTGAGCAYTGCTTGACAGAGCTATTTGAACTGCTTTCTCTTTGCAGTTCCATTTTCTTGTCCCTTTTCTAGAAACCATAATCATTCAGGCAAACTCTGTGCATTTCAGGGTGAACCACACCAAAATTACAGCCATTGTGGACAACAGAGAAAAAGCAAAGATATGGAAATGACAAATAAGTCATACCAGAACTCAAGAACAAAAAGGCAAGCTGCATCTAACCTAACACCACTCTGCATATACGTGGGCACATGTATCTCTCAAATGACCTAATTTTAACATTTGCACAGGCATGCAATGCCCATACAAAATAAAAAGTTCTGTCCCTTTTTTATAACAATTACTATGGATACTGCTCAAAGCTTTATTTTGAAACTTGCTGAGACTGAGCTAGAGAAAGAGCTATTTCATCCCATCAAAGTATTATTAAATGGGACCAATTTTTAGAGTTAAAAAGCCACTCCTTTGGTTTCTTGCCTGCTTTTGCAAAGGCAGCGCAACAAATCGAAAACCATCTCCCCTCACACTCTATGCTGCCAAGGCAGTGGCAACAGTAGCACCACAGCAGAATCACACAGAGCCCATAGATTAGCTACAGTCAACGACCGGAAAAGATCTGAAGGAGGCAAAACTCATAAACATGGGGTCTAGTAAGCGCTCCTCTCCTCAGCGATCTGCTCATACACAACTCTGGTAGCATTTAATTACAAGATTAAGACCCCATTTCCACAGCCTTTTCACCCACAACAGAGGTAAACAGGAAATTGAACATCTGAAGCCCTTCAACTGCTTGAGTCTAAGTTTCACTGTTCCAGTTTGGGGTGGGGGGTGTTGGAGACAACTGATCACCTTTCCCATAGACAAATATTTATTACAATTAGAAAACCACAAATTGAAACACAGAAGAAAAATCAGCATTAAAATGGCTAAGGAGCATACAGAACATGAGTAAAAATATAACTATAGTATCACGCAAAATAGAAGAAAGTATGGTTGATTTAAAAGTAATGGTGAACAGTCTAGAATGCCATGCTTAAGCAACAACAGTTTTCATCACCAATCAAACTGGTAATGAAAAGTCACACATTATTAATTTATGAACTTGATCAGATATTCATGTGACATCCCACTCAGAGTCACTTGACTTTTAAATCAGAACTTCTCAAAGCTAAAAAGTTACCTTAATACTGTTTCTTTTTGTGAAAGGAACCACGCGTTTCATGAAAAAAGGCTGAGAGCAAACCCCAGTGCTAATGAAGCTCTGCAATTTTTGAAGTTCCTACCTGTCTTTAAAAGGTCTTTCATAGAGTGGGGTTATGAATGATAGCTACCTGCAATAAGCTGGAATTGGACTTAATGACCCAAAAGTATGACTGCAGAGAATCATGTTCTGGTAATAGCTCTGTCAAAAAGGACAGCAATTCTTATCATTAAACTTCATTTTCTTATGAAGGAAAAAAAAAAWTTGCCCTTCTCTTTGCTATCAAAATCTCACCTTCCCACTAGCTTGTTTGAATAGTCTTATATAAACAGGCACTAAGCTTACAGGGCACATTTTCCTTTGTCACCCTAAGCCTTTTTTATTTAGGACATCTCTTCAGTGAGTAAAGAGGTGTCAGACCTTTTCCACTGCATTTCTCTTGTGGAGGAGCTTGGAACTGGCAGCATCACCTCAGTTTTGGGGAAGGTGGAAGGCATTAAAAAGGTAATKATTATGAGATTTTATGGGTTTGTCTGGAAGGACAACAGAGTCCCTAAACTACCAAGTCCATTCCACACCTATTTTCTAATGTTTCACCTGAATTTCCTTCCCAAAAGATCTCTCACTGTTGCTTTCTTAACTGTGCTCCTTTTGCATACCCAGCCTAGAACCACACCAACAATGTCTGTAGAGGAAAACAGATGAGGACTTAATCAGCCCCAAAAGCAGTAAATTGAATTAATTTTTGCAACCCTTAGTAATTGCCAGTAAGGAAAGACAAAATTGAGTGAAGTTGTGGGTGTGTCACTCAACTATCTTGCACATTTTTAGAAAGTCAATATTTGCACTACACAAAAAGATTAATAATCCTTGTGGTGGGCTTTATCCTTCTAGCAGATAAAGCCCACCACAATGCTGCTCACCCACTCCCCCAGCAAAATGGGGGAAGAAAATACTAAGAGCAAACCACGAAAAATCATGGGTCAAGATAAAAATATTAWAGAAAGTAAATGAAAATAGGAAGAAAATAAAAAGCCCACAAAAAAGGCAGAAAAGGACTTGGGGTTGCTGGTCAGCTGAACATGAGCCTGTGCGTGCCCAGGCGACCAAGAGGACCACTGACATCCTGGCTTGCAAAAGCAGGACCAGGGAAGGGATCATTTCCCTGTACTCAGCACTTGGTGAGGCTGYACCTCAAATCTTATGCTCAGTTTTGGGCCCYTCACTACATGCAAGGCACTGAGTGGCTGGAGTGTGTCCAGAGAAGGGCAACAGAGCTGGTGAAGGGTCTGGAACAAAGTCTTATGAAGAACAGCTGAGGGAGCTCAGGCTGTTTAGCCTGGAGAAGAAGCAGCTCAGGGGAGACCTTACAGCTCTCTACAACTGCCTGAAAGCAGGTTGCAGCCAGGTGGGAATTGGCCTCTTCTCCCAGGCATCTATAGTGACAGGATAAGAGGAAATGACCTCAAGCTGCACCCAGGGAGGTTTAGATTAGATATCAGGAAAAAATTCTTCACAGAAAGGGTGTAAAGCATTGGAATGGACTGCCCAGAGGAGTGGTGGAGTCACCCTCCCTCCAAGTGTTTGAAAAACATRGGAATGGCACTTTAGGACATGGCTTGATGGTGAACTTGGTGGTGCTGCTAGTGGGACGACAGTTGGATTTAAGTGTTTTTCAACCCTTATGATTCTGTGACTCAAACAGGTGATGCAAAGGCAATCACCAGTGTCCCCAGGCAGACCGTGTCCCAGCCTCTCTCTGAGCAAAACACTAGCTGAACACCCCCCTCCAGTTCACTTTCTCGTCTTTTGCAAGGACCTCATATAGCATGGAGTAGCTTGAGACRGCTCAGGTTTTCCACCTGGCAACTTCTTTTTGCACGCCCAGTCTTGCCACTGGGGAGGTGGGCAGAGTCACGAACAGCGGGCCCTGTCACAGTGCAAACACTGTTCAGCAACAGCTAACACATGAGCGTATTGTCCACACTTTCTGGTTACAACTCTAAAACCTGGCACCATCCAAGCTGCTATGAAAAAGAAAATTTAACTCCATCTCAGGCATACCCAGTTGTACTCAAGAGTCTTGCTTTCCTCCCTTGACTTTTCATGACCAGTGAGTTCTATTCAGCTGCACTGTGGAATCCACAGGTATGTGGATTTTAACCACCGTTAACAATTCTCAAGCATTTAGGGTAAAAAATATTGTTAACCTAACAAAAAGTGGGGTAAGTTCTACACGGATGAAAAAAAAAGCTATTTGGAAAAAGCARACCTTCCTTCTTTACTGACTCCATATACTTCATAAGCAAAAAATGTGACCATCCGTCCACACCARCTGTATCTTTATTTTAAGAAAAACTTAGAATTCTGAAGTAGTTAGAAACACCTAAAATATTATGAGAAACATACACTAGTCAAAGATTCTCTTAAAAATACAGCAGCCTATAACTTTTAACTTATCAGAAACAGGCTTTTGCAAGGAAAAATGTCTGCTATCATTACCTACAGGTTCATCAGAGGGAATGAGCATAACAGAATTAACAGCTCTCAGCTGTAAAATTACTAATTCCAGTAATACAGTACATTAAACATGCCATTTGAGATATATGCCAACTTAAACTACCACATATGGCATACCATCTAATTATCACAGTTTGTGTTTTCATATGAGCTGTTCTAGTTTTTAAACAATGTGTCAAAATGCAGTTTT
Organism: Cardinalis cardinalis; assembly: GCA_014549065.1. Taxonomy (NCBI): domain Eukaryota; kingdom Metazoa; phylum Chordata; class Aves; order Passeriformes; family Cardinalidae; genus Cardinalis; species Cardinalis cardinalis. The sequence goes on from JACDOX010000097.1 coordinate 1,403,697, forward strand.
TTCTGAAAACAGAAAATGCTATCTTTTTATAATACCAGTAGGTCAATATTGCAATTTTAACATGCACAAGTTAAAAAAAAAATAAGAGAAAAAAATACATTGGAACAAGTCTCTGATGTTTCAGAATTGCTCTTAACTTTCCTATTATTGGAAAATGGGTGAAAAATTAATTTCAAATTTTTAAGAACATGTTTATCTAAAAGAGTATTTTCCATTTTTTTCTCCCTTTCAACTCTTTAATTCACCTATTGACACACTAAGTCTTAACTGACAATTAACAAACAAAACAATCAAGTTAGTCATTCTCCCAGTTTTGCATGTGAATAAAAAATACTGTGAAATAGCACGTGTACAGACATCAGTTGCAGTCAAGACAGACATCACTTGTGTTCCTTCATGTGCAATTTGACCTCACTCAGAACAATTGCTAGTGCAGAATCATACATTCTAATTGCAGTTTAGTACAAATCATGCCCTAAAATATTTTATTTCAGATTCCCCAGCTGGTGCTTCATGTCACTTCAGCTGTTCAGAGGGATTTTGGTTTTTAATGTTTCTTTGTGCAAATAAGCAAAGAGCTCACACATAATTACCATAAAACATTATATAATCTTAATCTCTCCTTTTCCAACTCAAACAGGACCATGTATTTTTAGACAATAAAAATCAAAATGTGCTAACAGCTAGCACCTTAATAAACAAATAACTATGTAGCAGCCATTCCAAATACTTTTGTTTCTTGTCCAAGAGTAAAAATAAAGTTATGCCACTCAGTCATCAATTGCCTTTTCTACTGTCTCCCTTAGTTCTCACCAACTGTAGGTGGTGTATTTGATAATTTCAACAGAAAGCAGATAATATCAGGATACCTTTGAACATACTGTCTAACTCTAAAAAACAGCAATTACATCACAAACATGAGAGTAATTATACATACAGGAATTTAATTAAATGTGCCTCCCCAATTTTTTTCACTTTGAAATGAGCATAAAGTCCTTGAACCTGCAATTACCCTTACAAAAGGTTTCTATTAAGCTCAAATTTTAACATATACAAAAATAATTTTTAATTTTTTTCTGAAATAATTTGAAAGGCATTAGAATCTGAACACTACAACATATTTCAGGTTTCTATTTTCAACAAATAAATAAGGACAATATTATTAAAAGTATAAAGACTTGTGTAAACAACTGTAMTACCCAGAATATGGGAAAACCTTAATTACTTAAATTTTCTTAAAGACAAGCTGGAAGGTGAATAGACTTGATTTCTTCCATATATAATTCAAATCTTCCCCAATAAAAAGTCCAAATAATCTAAAAGATGAGTCAAAACACTTTATGTAATAATAACCAAAAATAGGGCAATTTGACTTCATGATTACTATTTTAAGCCAAAATGCAAATATATCGTTAGAGTTTATTTTAAGAAAGCTTTCCTGTGCCTTTTAGCATTTCATATTACAACTTTACAGAATCCTTCCCACTAATTGTTTAGATAAATTTTGATAATTCAGTCAGTTCCACACTTCATAAATTTTGATTTATACCTTTCAAAGCTAAAATCAATCAAGTACATAAAAATAAAMGACAAAAATTAGTAGTTGTAGTAAGAGCAATTATTTACAACTGGAAGGAGACTTTAGAAAACATTTACTTTGAAAAGGATTTGTAACTGAAYCTGGATTAAATCTAGCACTTCTTTTAAAATGGATCTTTTAGCAAGACTGGCATACACTAACATAAAAACAGTGTTTTCCTATATAGAATTACTGATAAGATTTACAAATAGATTAAAGAGCCAATCTATACATAAAGATCAGAAACCAGGCCATTTTTAAGCAAAGAATAAAAAAATTCAAAAAAATTGTTGATTATATACACTAAATTTTTATCACTTGCTCTGCTTTTGGCACTAGTAAAGGATTACATATCTGCACTAAAATTTAAAAGGAAGTTTTAAAACAGTGTAGCTTTCCTTGCGAAGGGACCATTAACTAAAAGAAAACACTATGAAACTCTTACYCCAAAAGGGGAAAATAGGTATATTTGGAAGTTCATACTGGAAATCTTTATAATATACCTATTTTTGATAAATATCTGAATATCTATTTATAAGTGAAAAGACATCSTACATTATCCTTACCAAAACACATGCATTATTCCTTTGTCCATAATTCCGTTGACTATAACAGAATTGAATGTAGGACGAAAGACATATTCAAATACAGATTCAAACACCTCTAGCCAGCTGAGAAAAGTTCAATCATAATTGTTTGCAAGCCTAGGAAATGGTGAGAACACAACTCTTCTCAAGGGAAAAGGCAGCAGTAAATTTTAACTACCATAAATGAGAACCAGGGGAAAAAAAAAACCCAACACAAAAAATATCCTTCTGCTACAAAATGAAAGACAGAAGCCTTTTACCAAAAGATCTAAAGTAGAATCACACTTTATATGTATACATATTAAATTCACTACTAATAACCTATCCCTGTGTTTAAACAGACACTACTTCAGGACTACATAGACTGGAGGTGTATTCCACCTTGCATAAATTCAATACTTATCTGAATTTAATATTTGTATACAGAAACTGCTGGTATTATTACTGCCTTTGTACAAGTGTCTCCGCTTACTCTTGTGGGAGGCAGCAGCAAATAGGAAAGAAATTATAATTTTCAGTCCTCATGCTTAACAGACAAAGAAGAATTTTTATTTTCTTTTGCTTAAGACACTAGAACTTCAGCAGTGGAAAAATGGAAGAACTGTACCTGGAGAACTGGAGAAATGCTCACCTCTAGGGGAATATTTGACCTCAAGCAAAACAAAGAATGGAAACAATTCATCAGGTTTTGATTGCATTCAAACATCTTCMCCCCACCTAAAACCTGGAAATTTTACTTCTCTGAATTCATCAGTGATGGCTTCAATGGCAGAATTCCTATTCTGAAGAGCAAGTATAAAAGCAGCAGTAAAAAAATATTCATGTTAAAATGCTTATGAAATAAACTATTCATTTTTCAGCACTTACACATGCTGAACTACTACTACTAATTCAAATGATTTGTAGTAGGAAAACTTGGAACTCTAAAAATAACTCAAAGACTAAAAATTGAAATTAAATACTTATTGAGACAACCATTGACTTCCCCAAATAAGCAGCACACACAGAGTATTTTCTGGATTAAAAACATATTTTTAACTATCTTCTGCATTCTAGCATGGCCCAGCCAGCAAGATTCCTACATTTCCCCAGCGGAAGACGGAAAACATTGGGAATGTCTCATATTTTGAAGCTGGCAACACRAGTTAATTTCTAACTTTCTATATTTCTAACTCAGAGAAATATCTACACAGGAATCCAATATGAAATCCTTTTGCTTTTGAGCAAAGGAGAAAGAAATGGGGAAAATTATAACCCCYTAGAATCCAGCATGTGAAAAAGCTATTTGAAAACTACTGCACTCTAAAGGGATTAACACAAGAAAATCTTCTTAAAGCAGAGTGAAACTTTAAAAATTATTCAATATGGAGTGACAAAATTTTCTCAGATTTTCTGAGATATACTGCTATTTCCCACTACATAGAGACTTACCTATGAGAATTCCAGAATACCTACAGATACACTTGTTTCTTTTCAAACTGGCATCAATTACTTCAAAGTATGCCTTGGTTTGTCAACAAACTGCATCACAATTCAGCAGATAATTATTAATAGCACTATTTCCTCTAAATCAGCATTGCAACATCACACCTCTTTCTAGACCTACGGAAGTAGGTTATCCTAAAACTACAAAATTTGATATAGTTCCTGAAATACTTGTAGTTTTAAGCACACTTGACTTGAATATCAGATGGTCATCATCAGCTTATCTGCACTCCCAAGTAACCATAGCTTGAAATATGGAAACCTTGTAACACAAAACAGTCCTAAAAATATACACTAATTTACACCAAAAATCCTCTATGCTTTCTTAGGATCCTTAACAGGGAAAACCCATASAAACTAAGATGCATGCTTCTAAGTACCAAGAGCATTAAGTCCACCCACTCTGAATTCCTATGCTTCAATACTTCACAGGAAAAAAAAGTCCTTGGTTATCTTAGGAGCCCATATAACTATATGCATACTTTTTAGGAAAAGTTCATCAAGTCTTACTGCAGGTGAATATTGCAGCCCTTGGCAAATTTTTGTAATCACTTCCGAAATTGTGCACTAGGAGAAACAAGGCACCCAAATCAGAACTAGTCAACCTAGTTAAAGCAAAATTCTTAACAATAAACAACAAAAATCTTCAGACAGCCAATACAACATTGTGAAATTTTATAAGTAGAGACTTCTTTACAAAAGAAAACAAAGAATTTTGCACGAGATGAAACTCCACATGTTCCTGGACTAGTCAACATGGAAAGCACGGTAGCCCCTTACACACCATATGATTCAATTGAAAAATAGACAAAGTAAATAAATAAAGAGAAGCTTATTTTTCCTCATTCTGAGCATATTCATGTGTGTTGGAAAAGGGAAATATCAAGGCATTTATTTTGCAATAATGAATGACTAGATTTTGTGTCCTTGTGTCCTTATGTCCTCACTAAAGATTTCAGGAAGTGCTAAGCTAATAAAATATGAAGGACAGAACTGAACTACTTCTGAACCTCACAACTAACATTCTTTCAACTAGAATTATTATCAGACAAAAGAGCTGTTAGAAAAGATAATATAGAAACAATAGTATTTTGTTGTTACTAATCAACAAAGCACCATTTAAAAAACTGCAATAAAAATAAGCTAGTTATAAACRTCTTGCTTAATTCAAATACCGCTATCCATTCTAGTGTTACCACTATCTATGTCTCCTAGACTAGAGGGTATAAAACATTTGCATAAACTGAAGGGATTTGTTTTCCAAAGGTACAGAAAACCTAATGGGACAAATATAGCTGCCCATTTAATTGATTTTCTACCACCAAGTGCATGCAAGACTAAAGTTCTGAGACTAGCAATTACGCATATTTCTATATACACTCAAATACTTTTAACACTCTGATTTAAAATCAGAGGGACCATTTCTTCCTTCTAAATTCTAGCTATTCAGGGAAAGAACTGTCTTTCTAGCTATGAATCAACAAATAAAAAAAATTAAAAATAAAAAATTATTCATTAATAATTCATTCGTAATATCATGCTGGCACTTACTAGAACAGCTAGTCATAGATGTATCCATACAGAACTTACAAATCTTATAAAATTATAGAATATGTGTTTTATTATTGTTAAAAGTAGTGCAAATACTAGATGAGCACTTGGCATCACCAACATTAAAAAAAAACCACAAAAGCATATATCCCTAAAAGGAATCTTTGTAAATTTAACACTTCCTTTTTCTTTCTTCTTTGAGTATTTTGCTATGCTGAAAATTATATGTTACTTGATGAAGACTAATCTCAACAAAAAACTGGCAGACTTCAGTGGACTGCCGTGCACATTAAAAGAATCAGAAGTAGGAAATCATATATGTAWAAGGAATTCCTGGGAAATACGAATTTTGCTTTAGATAGACAGAGTCGCCAAGTGTTCACCTAATAACGTTAAGTAGAAGACATACAAAGAATGAAGTGTGCACACACATGCAAGGCAGAAAACAAACCCCATACATGTTCTACATCCAACACTTGCAATGAATCATTTTTATAAAGCTTTAAGGCATCCAGTAGCAGCGTTTCATTGCAGATCTCTGAAAAAACAGCACAGACAGAATGCTGGAAGACCCTTTCTTGTTCCACAGAAGTTTTCTTCAAATCCAGGTCATAACTCCACTAAAAAGCCATCTATTTCCTTTTTTTTTTTTTTTGGTGTTCCTCAGGAAAATTGTTGGTAGACTGCCAGATTACAATAAAACAAATATTCTATAACTCCAGCTCAATACTGCTGCCAAAGCAGTATCCATAGCAGCACCTGAATTGCTGCTGTTGCTTCTACTTGTACTATAGACTACCCTAGCTGCACTCTGGCACTCCCTAACACCAGATTACAGATGGGGACAAAACGTAAACCACTGTTAGATCAAGCACCAACATTGGCATATGGCCCAACTGGTCCTTCCTCCCCCTTCTCTCACAGCCATGACATTTCATAGCCCAACTCTTTTGGAATACACTCTGGTAACAGCTTTAATTTTGTAAGTACACTGGACGCTCAACAAAGCCAACTGAATGGACACATGCCATTTYCTACTTTTCCAGTGCATGACCTAATACATATATTCCCAATAATTCGTGTTATCAGAATAACAACTCCACCATTGTATATTCAGTTAAATATTTTTAATTTTTCATGTGCAATTTGAAAGCCAGAATTTAGAACACACTGGGAAGATGATAAATTGCTGCTGCACCTGCTTATCTGGTTCTCTACAGCGATTTTTTTCCCCATATTGCCAATGAAGAATCTAAACAGTACTAAAGTCACTACTTGAGAATGAAAAAATACATACAAATCTTCCAAGAGCTTTGGAGGTGTGCACTATGGTTCTTCATTCAAGCAAACAGGTGCCACTCTTATCAAGTGGGGGAAAATAGTACAAATGTGTGAAGCTCTTTACGTGGGAAATTACAAGAGAGTTAAATGGCACTGAGCAAGGCACAAAAAGTGCTTTTAAAATAGAAACAAGGGAACATGCAGAGAACCTCAGTATCTAATTTAATTAATGATTGAGAATGCAAAGGCTCCAACTGGTGAAACATTAGCAGCAGCCATGAATTTCACTGTAGTTCTGTATAACAAGTAATCTTACCTGAGTGATTCTCAAAAAAATGTCAACACATCGATTGTATTTTTCATCTGATCCTGTCAATGCTGAGATGACAGGCCCTGCAGGATGCAGTGAGAGATCAACGATGAAAAACAGATGTTTAGTCTTTTCAAAATCAAAACCTATAAGACCAGGTAAAYATGAAATTTTGTCCAAGATTCATACTCCTTTATATCCAACAAATGCTAATGTTACATAATGTTTCACTTTCACATACATAAGTTGACAAGAGTATCTCTCACTTACAAGGGATCTGACTCCAGGTCAATCATATCACCAATGTTTAACTTTAAACCTGGTCCCTAACATACTGCTCTTTCAAGAGCTATCTGGTCACACAGGTAGTTACTCACATCACCTACATTAACCTAGGTTCATGTTCATCAACCTAGAAGAAAAGTTCTCCAACCTTCCACAAAGGAGACTTTATTTTGTCCATCAATTATGCAGAGTACTTAAACCTTACACAAATTTACTGCAATTGAGGAGTCAAGAAGAACAATAACTAGCTCAAGCAAAGAGTGATAAATCCATACTCAAAGGCTACAAAGCATGCTAGCATTGTACAGCTGGGAGCTGATTTCCACAGATGTATCGCCAAAGATTGCCTTAAACTGATTTCAATCAGGTRAGTTCTTGCAAAGGAGTTGCAATGCTTAGCTATTATCAAGAGCAGCACACCTAATATTAAGTAAACTCCAGTAAGATTCAATCATAATTATCAATATGTTACAGTGAAAACAAGATCATATGGTGGATAGGAATTTAGAKCTTGTGATTTTTATGTATTAAAATCTTTAAAGTGCTTATCAAATACAGGGAAAATTTAAAGCAGAGTATTCTGAAAATCCTTTCTCTATTTTTAATCAAAATGCAAGCAATGTAGTTGATCTTTACAATGCCATGAATAGTCACAAGTTGAGATGGAGAAACCCCAAAATCAAAACAAAAATGGGATGGAATAGAGCTATACAAATCTGTACTGGAACACTTATGAGATCTCTRGGTTATAGCATAATTTGAGATTTCCTTTGGGGGAAAGAAAATGACCCTGAATACCAGGGTGAATTGTAAGGAAACTCCTATTTTCCTAAAGCTATGTCATGCAGTCAGAACGAAGACCGTCGTATATCAACAGTAAATTAAAAACCTTGCACATGCACAGCACACTAATTGATTCCATTTTCCAACACCAAATTCCAACTCCCCATGTTTCCATACTGTTAGAAGTCCTTAACCACAAAACTGGGCTAAATAAAACAAGCACTAAGCATTCCCACTACAGAATATAGTATACTACACCAGAAATTCATACCAGACACAGCATAACTCTTTTCATTTACAGACAATAGCTGTTGCCAGAATAAGCAGAAATATTTTTACTAAATCCATTAAAACCATGACATTTCAAAAACACATGCATCAGCTTCATTACTCAACAGATAAATCTGATAAACAGGGAAAACATATTACAGTTTTAGATTGAAGTRCGTTAAGAATTTTATGCTAGTGTCAAATAAATGCAATTAGAAAAACCAAAAGGCCTACCTAGAAACATGGCAATAAATAAGAGTCAGAAAAGCAGCCTTCCAATTTCTAATATGCACTGCGTTTTACACCATGACACTGCAGCCTCTGAGGGTCAGATTAATTAAGATCAACAGCAGCTGCAGTGCAACGTGAGAAGCACACGGCCACAGCTCTCACCAGTCCAGCCCAATTACCTGCAGCATTCCAGCACTGGGCAGCTGGCAAGTATGATACTCCTCACCAAGTCATTAATTCCCACTGGCCTACTGATAAATGCTAAGAAAAAAAATAAATTCAAAGAGGGACTGGAAAGCTGACGGTACTGCTGCAAGATGCAACAATGATATTTGGCAGCCAAATCTTTATAGAGGTGGCTTAACTTTATGTGAGAGCTATATCCAAAGACAGAAATGTGATAGCAACAAGGTACAAGCCCTCTTCCCAAACACTCTATGCTCCATTTCTGGAGGCCAGTCTGACAAATTCACTAAATCCAAGGTTTCTGCCCTGGTCAAAAAGCTACTGATCACTGACAAAAATTCTCTAGTCAACTACTGAGGACAATATCTAAGCTAATGAAATTAACTAAAGAACAAAGAAAGATTAAAGAGTATTTGAAAAAGACACTGCTTGATACAGGTTGCATCCATTAAGAAAAGCAAGCACGTGTTTTGTTTACTGCACAAGGGAGAAGAGGAAAACAAGAGATTCAGATATTCCCTGTTTATATATTTTTTAAATATTATCTCTAACACCTATTCTCTATCAAAAATCCATTAAAACTTGGATCTATCTACAAAAAACTACTAAATTATTGTATGGAAGTTTTAAACCTCTTGAAAGGGAAAAACTTGAGTCTTYTTTTTTTAATTAGTAATTGCTTTACAGAAATCTTGACTTTATCAAAAAACAATACTGTTACTAGAAGCATCTTCATCTACATAACCTTTCTAATCTACTAAAAATACTTCCGTTTTCAATTATATTGAAACCTAGATAAAACCAATCACAATGAAAATGTTGAAAAGTTAAAATACAGCATTTCCGTGTCATAACAGCTGTCCTCAACCTATTCTTTATTTTGACAACAAAGTTAGTTGTTAGCCTGTGTCATTTATTGAAGTTAGACTAACCATTCCAAATCTGTCAGAAGTTCTTATAAACCTTTTTATACRTGACAAAGACACAGCACTTTCTTGCAAACCAAAGCCATTTACTATGTCAAAGCTGATTTACTCATTAACATGAATAGGTCCCTACAGGTAGAAAAAAATGAGTTCCAAATTTCTACTTCTCAGAATTTCTCTAAGCCTACCAAATTATCATCTGCTAAATGATAACACATAGGACAAGTTAGATATGTAACAATCTCAAGATCCTACTAAGTTACATAGTAGTTTCAGCTTCCTTTTAAATGCAAAATACTACAGACCTGCTGGCTAACAAGCTAACTTCTTTTTTTTTATTCCGTTTCAGTAACCAGGCAACAGACAACTGTCCAACTGAGAATTATCTCTCTGAACAGCTGGCAATCAACACTTGGGAGTTTTTGGTGGTTGGTCTCTTTTCTTTTTTAAACTAGTACAAGGATCTGTGATTACTTTAAAAATCTATACTGCTCAAGATTCCACCTCTGAAATATCCACTCAATATTTAGTAATTTCCTCGGTCCCATTATCCCTGAATTAACCCATGTAAGTKTTTGCATCAGAATCTAAAAATCTTAGATATATACTTATGTAGTATCTAATTAGCTAAYGTCAACATTTCAAGAAAAAAAGTAGGATCAAGAAAAAAAATGAAATGCATTTATTGATGTATCACAAAGCCCTTCAAGGAACCAGCACAACAGACAGGTATTAACTAAAGCCATTCTTGCTTCTAACTCCACTACTCTTTTCCATAGCTGAAAAAGCAGTATTTCACTTCAACATTATTTCAAGCGTTGATTTTTTAAAACATTTCTTTCCTTACCAGATTTTGTTATTTTTAAGAGTTACCAATTAACATGATAAACTCTATTTCTATAAAGGAAATAATAAGGGAGAGCCAAGCTTGATATATTACACCTGTCTCCTTCCTCGCAGTTTACAGGAGTAATGATGCTATAAGATTATTAATTATAAATTCCTGTAACTTAATGCGTTACTTATACATTCAATGTTTTTGAAAGGTCTTTAAGAGTCAGAATAAGAGTTTTCAGAAGAGCACTGACATAAAGATAAGCTAGACTATCTCCCATAACACATGAGCGATTCAAAGAAATCTGATATTTAAACAGAAAACATCTAAAAACAGAAGTCCCTTGGTAAAAGCACAAAATAGCCACACATTACTTCCTACACTGTCTGCATGAGATGGGAGAGCAAACTCCCACCTTTTATATTCTCCAAACATTGATATAAYTACTGACTAGAAATCTGCTATAAGAACAACACATCTAATATGTTGCTAAAACCAGTAAAATCTTATCCCCCATTTAATTATGCTTTTATTAATCTCTGCTCTTGATATGATCTAATTTAAGTACACCTATGACATCATATTCCAATAAATTGAAAAACACTGACCAAGTTCAAATTCACTCAAGCACCAAGTTCAGATCAGGCAAGATCCTGTTGCAAGATAAACAACACGATGTGATGTAACATAATTTTGTGCATGTGTGTGCATTTGTGAGACCAGGGTGGGAACGCAGAGAGGGAGGGAGAGGGAGAGGGAGAGAGTCTGTGCACGAGAGASAAAGAGAGAGAGTGCATGGCAGCATTCACAAGGGAGAAATATACATGGCCTGAGTGGCTTTGAGTCCTGCTCACTAAAATGCAGAATGAGAAACACATAAGCAACGACAGTTTCAGACAACAGAAATCATCTTTCYTCTATTATTCGAAAAAAACCACACATTATAATAGCTTCAAAGAATAGCCACTTTGTTTATCAAGTTGGCTAAATTTGTACTTAATTTTTGAACCAAAATCTAGTAAGTCAATACACACTGTACTTTCTATGCAGAAGGATCAGCACCATTTAGCTTAAAAGTAGGGCATATTTTGCCATTTTAATTTTATTTCTGCTAGCCTTGGGGGACATGCCTGAACAGAAAAGAATCAGAATATCCAAAGCCAAATTGCAGGAGTCCAGACAACAAGAAAAAGTCAGCAGGTAACCTGAAAAGAGAACAATAAATTGCGTACTCAAAAATAAAACTGTAGTGGACAGTAATGTATTTGTATACAGCTTCCTATCTTGTAAACTAAAATGTTCAATGCAAAGCTGTTTTTTCCTTCAATTTCTTGTAATTAGAGCTGCCATATAATTCTTCAGTAATTATGTCACCTTTTGACGCACAAAAATAATTCCAACAGAAATCAGTCTGCATACTGAAGTCCTATATCACAGAGGGAAAAGAAAAAAACACTATTAGATCATAGGAACTACTCGGAACTTCTGTATTACAAGCACCTTCCTCCCTTCCAAACAGGAACTTACTTCTCCAAAACTTTTTGGAAATACAGAAAACTTTCATAGAAGCTTCAACGACAGAACATKCCACAGCGAAACATACATTAAACATATTTGTAGTCACAAGCATCAGAGGTAAGGATCTATTAGGAAAACAGCAATTGTTTAAAAAACTTCATAAGAAAAATAAATCATAGCTTCATCTTAGCTCTTTCATAAGGCTTGTATTCCCTTAATGTTRTACGAGCAAGAGAGTCTGGAAGAAACCCAAAAGCCATCAGCTCAAGGAATGACAGGACCTCTGAAAATTCCATGGGCTGGTGGTCAGACGCAAACAGAAATACTAACAAGAGCTTGCCACGCTGGAATCCATTTCCCATCCCTGCTCCATGCTTTAGCAGGTATCAGTCACCAACTTCCTGAAAACACTCACTTTGCATACGACACAAGGTGGCTGCAAATTCAAGGCAGACTGTACAAAGTCAAACTGGAACTTCATTTGCACCTGTTACAGTGAAAATGTTTGAGTGTCCCTGCCCTAGTTATTTATATTATTACTGCTGATTTAAGGAGAGAGTATGTTTATGTCACAAATGTTTTTCTCATGTCGTTCTAGCTTGCAATATTTATTTTTCAAAGGTTCTTCTGTTACTACTGCTGCATCTTTACAGTTTCCTACACAAAAAAAGTAATTCTGACTTAATCCAAAAACAGAGGAACTATAGGGGAGCACTGAACAAAAGATCTAATCTTTGGAGCATCCTTTCCAAGTGAGTGTAAATAAACTGTAGTAAAATGAAAAGGCTCATAATTTGGTATTTGGAATATTCTTCATAAACACCAATTTTCTGTAACATCCTTGCATATCTGATAACCCCTCATGTATAATGCAGAAAATCTATTCATTTTCATCTATTGACAGTGAATTTAACTTACTATTGCAGCTCTTTACCCAGATTATGTTATTAATTCTGCAATCAGGCTCTTTAGAATGCTTTATTTCTTCCAAGAGTTTTCACAATTCTACATTGATTTTTTTTATCCTAACATACCTTTCAAAAAAGGATCACCTTCCTAAAAAAAAGTAAAAAAAAAGCTTCAAAAGCAACAAGCACCAGTTCATAAGATGTAACTTCCAACAGAAAAAAAATCTACATTCAACATTTCAATCTCTGACTTTTAAATATTATAAACTACATTCAATAAGGAGATGTACAACAGGTGCATTAGAATTTCCACATCAACAATCACATTCGTAAACAGACCAAAATATCTCTGTTAATAAAAAGTTATCCACTTCTGCCTGACTGTAAAGCCAGAGGACAGGAAAGCTAAATGCTCCAACGTTAGTGCTCTGTTTACATCCAAACCAACTGCTTTTGCTATATTGTAGAATTCAGTCTTGTTAAAATAGAGCAAATGCAAAGCAGCTCTTATTTTCCAAAAGAAAAAGTCAGCAACAGCTAGTCAACTCAATTCTAAACCACCAGTTACTCCTCAAAAATAACAAAATCAAAACACAAAAGTGTCAGCTATGTTATTTTGCATCAGTTTTTAGAAAGTCCTCTAGAACAAAGTTCAATTACAGAATGCTAATTTGCTCATCTTTCGGAAAAATTCCCCAATTATTCAACTGCAGAAGSTAAAATCTTGTCTATCATTATATAAGACTCCCTCTTCAGAATTCTTATAAAGGATGAACGCTAATTCAGGTATTTATTACTGTTATACTCAAATATTAAAAACTTTTCATGTGCACTAATACCGCTAATACAAAATGCTAATTTTTTTATTCATCCAAAGCATTTCAGTTTTATAATAGAGTTTTCTTCCACCATCATGATAAACACAATATAAAGAATATCTAAAGAGCAGCACTTGTCGTCTTTACTTCACTCCAGAGCCAATGAACAAAGCAGTGAAGCAGAAAGAAGGTACATAATGGATTTAAAGTAAATGGCCCATTCTTTACGAAGCAGTCTCTCATTTTTACTCATTCTAGCTTAATTGTCATTATAATGTCTGGAAACTTCAAAGCAACAATTATCTTTACGCCACCTGTCACATTGGCTCCTAAAAGCTAGATTTTTTTTAAAATAAAAAATAAAGCAGTCAATGTTAACGAAAATAATCTTTTGCAGAAATACTGTAAATGACTTTAAACTTATTTCAAGCAGTTAGCATTCAGTTCAGTCCATTCCATATGCCAAAACAGACAATATTTATATTCACAATTGCACTTTGAAACATACTTTTCTGAGACAATGCTTCCTGCTGCAGTTGACCATCAATATATGAAACACACTGAAATGTACATACATGCCGGAGAACTTAAAAATAAAAGAATTGGCTAATTTTTGCACCTACCTGGATAAAAATCTTTGGATTTAGACAGCTTGATGGTGGCCCCAGTCTCTTTCTGCAACTGAACAATTGTCTGTCCTCCCTTCCCAATTATAGATCCAGCAGCATAACTAGGTATGAGGACCTTTAGAAAATACTGGCCATCCTCTGAAAAATTGAGATATGCATGGTTAATATGGCTTATAAGTTGTCATTTTTCCTTCCCAGACCCACAAATAAACAAAAGGTAAACATCTTTAAACTCCTCCACTAATTCATGCATTTAAATCTAACCAGTTGCGTCATTATACAAGACATGYTTAGGCTATGCCTTTGACAGTTTAAAATATCTACATTTATTGTAAGCAAAGAACCCACAGAGGTTCCTTAATTCAGTTAAAGAATAATATTGCAATTATATTTCAAAGGTAGACTGTCTTTTTTTTTTTGCAATGGTAACCACAGCATGCAGAAATGATCAGACCCCTTTAAAAAAACTAAAGCTCTGCATGAAAACGTGGTTAGCGACAACTACAACCTTGCTTGGAAATACTGCAAAAGAAATGACAAAACCAGGAAAGAACGAATTGTAAATTCTAATGGGCTATTTGTTTGTCATTAGCAAACACATGAGAACAGCAATTAGCTATTGCTTGCATTCCTCTTAAGTGAGCAAAACGACTACTCTGCTACCAAATAACCCACCCAAAATGTGGGGTTTTATTCCAAGCATTTCAGCCACTGCCAAGAAAACAACTCAACATGGTGAGGATGGAATCACTTGCCTAAGTAATCCTCATGTATTCCTTTAGCACTTCTTAAGCGACAATGATCTCTTTTAAGCTCATTAATTAAAGGACACTAAGAAGAATTTTTCCCAATTGATCAAAAGCCTAAGTCACTTATTTTAAATACACTTAAAAGGTGACAAGATAGACAATGCCAGTCCTCTACCCACCACTAGCACTAAAGCACACCATCAAAACAGGAAAAAATTATATGGAATGAATGGAGGGGAGAAAGAAAAATAAGGATCCCAGCCTGATTTGGAAACTGCAAAATTTTCAGTACCCTCATGCCACAGCTAAATCCAGCTACACTGAAGTCTGAAGACCTTTCCATAACTGTCTCTGAAGAAGTGCAAGGCAACAGGGATATGCTGGTTCCCCAGACCTGTGTTCTCCCCAGCAATTATGGCAATGTCCCATTGGCACGGATATCAAAACATCATGAAATGCATTTCATAAAGTTGGTACTTTGGGGTTATTTTTACCCCTAAACAGAAGAAATTATCTAAGTTCACAATACTTCTCTTCCCTGAGACTATAAAGCGTCTCAGTTAGTGCCTGTGTGTGACAGTGGTGCCCACCCATATTATCATAGCTGGGGAACCATGCACTACGTATAGTCAGACCGCTGCTCTCAACATTGGGCAAATAAATTCACCTCTGCCTCGGTGCATTGTTATGACGACTCCAGTGCAAACGGATAAAGGAGATGCTGGTCCCGTTATAACTCATCTCCTCCAGGAACAGCAGGATGTTAACTAGCGAGTCCCCGCAGCYGAGGGGCGACTCCCCCCGCCACCAGCCAGCCCTCGCCCCCGGCTCGGCACGGCAAACACACGCCGTGTACGCGCTGACAATGGAAGTGAGGCCAAGGAGGAGGAAAACGCACGGCAAGGCTGAAATTCAACTTGCGACCCCGAGGATGTGGAAGGAGGGAAGAGCGTTTGCCGTCTCCTTCCAGCTGCCATTTATTGTCGCCCATCCTTAAACGGGCGAGGGAGATAGTCGGGCTGCGGGAGCCCCTTGTGCTCCCTCCTCGCCTCCGTAGGGTCACGGCTGTGCAGCCCCAGCGTGGATATTAAATAAAAAGACTGGTAGATGCTGAAAACCGACGCCATTTTGATGAATGATAACATTAGAGAA
>JACDOX010000097.1:1421057-1559801 GCA_014549065.1 Cardinalis cardinalis
GGGAGATGAGGCCAATCGGAACAAAAGAGAGAGAGGCTGGGATTGAAGCGTCTCGCCAATGCCGGGCCGCCGCTGGCGGAGCCGTTGCGGGGAGGCGGGGGCGGTTTAACCTCTGCGGCGGGGGCGGCGGCGGGGCGGTGTGCGCGGGGGCCGGCTGCCGCCGCGGGAGGGTCCCCGCCGGGATGCGGCGTCACCTGGGTTACGCGCTGCGCCTCGCAGGCCCGCAGCTGCGTGGGAGGAGGGCTGAGATCGCCCGAGGAGGCGGTGGGATAGCGGRGACGTGTCCTCGTCGAGGCTGGCCGCACCACCGGCGCGGCCGCGGCCCTTCGTGCCCGCTYGGTCCCCGCCGGGCACCGCGGGTGGCGGGCCCGGGGCAGCGCTGCCGCTCCGCGCTGGAGCCGCGGACGCGCCGGGCTGCATCCCGCAGGCTTGTAAAGAAATTAATAAAGATATTGTTACGCTGTGACAGCCGGTCCAGCCGGAGCTGTGCGACACAAAGCCGCGTTGCTTACCTAARTATTTTGTGGAGAATTTAAAGATATTTCACCGTGGCGAAGGTTATTTCTRCTTACAAATCTCAAATTATTCAGGTGGAATATTAAAACGTTGTAAGGGGGTGGGGAGGCATGGCTCGGGGAATTGTCTGTGCACCAGCAAAGCATTTTTACTTTTTGACTCTGCTATTTATTGACTCTTTTCCTTTGAAAAAAGTCTCAAACTGCTGTAACTGTGACGGTAGTGGTCAGTTCTGGAGCATCAATTCCGTACAAAATTTAGGGACGTGTGTTTATTGCGTTACACCACGCTCTGTGCTAAATTCGTATTGATGTGTGWGTGTGCGCGGCATGGCTGCTGACTCGATTCCTCCTAATACACGAGCTTAAAACCTGGCTGTTAGTGGATGAAATCCAATTTCCATTCTAAGCTCCCTGGGAGACAGCCTTAGTTTTAGTAATCACTTGCCATCAATACTGCCCCAAACAATTTTTAATACTTAAAATACACACATCATATATAATATATAGCACATCACCTCTGCTTATTATAAATTACAAGTCAGATAGGTAATGCACGATAGGATATTAAACCATGCACATGCTAACATCTAAACAGGCTCCTGCCCAAATGCATTCACAAATTAAGAACTCAATGCAGCGCTGTACATAGAAAACTTCCAATGACTTCTTTGGGAATTGTGTCCCAGGAACGTGATATCTATCCTCCTTGCCAGCAGATGAAATAGATGCAGCAGATTCAGTAAAAATTTGATAGCATATATGGTCAGAAAAATGATTGTATAAAAATGGAACTTTCTTACTCATCATATACCCCTTGTATCTAACATACTCTGACTCATAATTGCTTAGTTTACTGACTGAAATAAAATTCTAGGCTTCTGTTACCTTGGCAGTTGCTGACACAATGATGGTACAGCAAACTGGGGACTGGTTCTAGCTCCTCCATTTTCTTTACTAAGTTACAGCCAAAGAATTCTATTAGTATTTGAGCCAGAAAGAGCACAGCATGACTTGTAAMTCTCAGGTCCAGTTTGTAGGGTCGTCAGTCCTAAGAGGCCTCTTTTTATTTGTAAACCAAGCAAATGTCTTGCAGAAACTTTTGAAGACAAAAATAAAAACCACAATGTTCAAATTAAGCCATCTTGAGTCAATTTCCGTAGTGGAACTGGATAAAATATAACACTGCTCTCTTTATCTCACTGACTATGTCCCATTCATCTGTAGCARCATTGAAACAAACAATTCTCTGGTTTTTAGACCACATCTGTTTTACTGTGCCCCCTGCACCAATTTTAATTATGTGACAGATCTGATTGGATTCAGCACCTGCAAGTCTTCCCTTTGGGATCTCCAATTAGCTTATAAAGCATTTACTTGATTGCATTCTTGAAACAAAAGTATTGTTTCATTCCAATGACAGAAATATTAAAGTGTAGAATAAAAAACGGTTTTAACATGCTAAGTGTCTGTGTTGTTTGTGTATCTAGCTTCCATAAGCTTAGAGGAAAAAGTGATAATCCTGAAACCTAATTTCCTCAGACTCAGCAGATGTCTGTCCTGTGTTAGCCTGTTTCTTTACTGACAGCTGTTTCACAAGTGCTTCCCCTCGTCTCTACAGAATGCCTTTTGTTTAATGATTTCCCTCTACATTATCTCCCATCCCACTTTGACAAGCTTTTTCAACTTCTCTAGTAGTTTTAGAAGGTTTTGTTGCAGTTTCAAGAAAGGTTTTTATTTGAAGAAGTTAGCTTTAGTTAGGCAACTAACCTCTCAGCTAGTTTCTTAGTAACAGTTCTACTTAACTAGGCAGATAGCTGCACGTAATCAACATTTCAACAAATACAGATTTATTATTAAGGAAATTTTCAATTATTACAGCTATGCTTCAGAATATGCGCTTTTTTCTCCTTATTTAATTGCTTGGAGCGGTGATTATGAAAGTCTAAGGGGGAATATCACATTAAGTGAAGCCCTCTAGTGGCAGAGGTCACTTGGAGTTTAAAGCAAGCTGGGTCTTTGTCATGGGTTGGGGCAGTGAAAGGAACAGCTTTTAGCAAAATGCAGGCAACTGCCCGGCTTTGTTCATGGTCTGAAGCATGAGTGAAAATCGTTGTGGCGGCCTGTAATACCACCGTGCTCCCTCTCTGTTGTGATATCTGTGCAGAAAGTACTGATGGAACATATAAAAAAGTGTGTATCAGTAGAGTTTTCCTCTTTTTCCAAGTTTGTCATCTGTTGTTCATCTTTTCTGTTTTCAGCCAGCTCCAGACTGGCATACCTGACCMGAGGCTTTTCAAACAGTTGTGGGATCTTGATTTCTTTCCTGTCTGTATCAGTCCTATCCTACTATATAATGTATTCTGTAACTTCAGTGAGAGATTGTTCAGAGATGACATGGAGTACAAGTTCCATTTGCCAGCTTTATTTCTAAAATCATTCTCAGCTGGTGGAGATATAGATGGTAGCATCTATACCATTAATTAATCCCTTCCACAGACCTGAAACCTATGCTTGGAATTGATAGGGATTAGAAACTGGGAGRAATTAAGCATATATATTAACAAATAGAAATCTGCATAATAACTCAGGTGAAGTTTCAGTAAACGTCACTTAATCTGATAAAGTCTACTTTGTGGAACAAGACTCAATCTCCTGTTTCTGTTAGAGGTGATGGATAGYTCTCATCTGACTAACAGAACGAGGAGTTCATTTTTCCCCTTATGGGAAATATGACAGAGTCCAATAATCATTAGATGAAAAACGATACCTCTTAAACATCCTGGCTAGGTAAAAGAAAACAGATTCTGTCTTTGTCCAAAAGGACTGGCAGCTTTTTATTCCTGGATGCTTGCTGTGACTCCTGTAAACTTTGGCTTTAATAAAATGACAGTTAGTGATGAATTTAGAAGATCCTTTCAAGTCTTTAATATCCATCTTCTGTTTATGAAACTTTTTTCCTCCAATAACCTACCAGTTAAACTATTATTATTGTTGATTAGGTTATCCAATTGTTGCATGTTTAAATACTGAAGAATTTGTTCATCAGTAAATATTTTTTAATTTCAGTGGAACTTCTCCAAGATTCCAGCAATATTAACCTGAAAAAATCAAATCCAGCATTTGGGAAAAAAGTTGAAAGTGTATTAGACAGAAAATGACCCGATTATCTGATTTTCCACATTTACATTCCTTTTATTATCTGCATTATATTTTATATATATATTGCTGAATTAAAAACCAAATGTTTAAAGTCATACTCTTCACTGAAAAGAGCATGGACAACTGCCAAACCTTTTCATGTTGTAGATCAGTGCTGTGTAGTAGCTTTCTTTTTCTAGGAAACTGAGGATGATAACTTAAAATCAGTAAAAATGTGACCATATTATTTGTCATAACATGAATATATTGGCTAAAACATGAATTCTTTTTCTGGTGGTGGAAGAAGGATGTGTTTGTAGGAAATCAATGTCCATTTCCTCTCTCTCAGCAGAGAGGTCACCTGCCTCCTATTCTGACAAAGTTCCTCAAAATTCACAGATCCTTTTTTTTCGACTTTTTTTCAGGAATAGGAATTGAATTGATCTGAGTTCTTCATTGYTGAATCTGTAGGTCAAATTTATAAGGAGTTACCCAGCAACTTACCCAGATCTCACTATAGAAAACAAGATAGCCTCAGGACAAGGTAATTTTCATCTTTTCCAAGGAATTGACATTGTRGATCCAGATATCTGAAACTCCAGTGGCTCAAAACTTACTCCAGAAAGTCATCTCCCTGGTGATCATTATGTGCAATAATTTAAAGACCTTTCATTTCTCAGAATAAAAAAAAAAAAATAAAGACTAGATTTCAATTGCCTTCCAAAAATAGTAGCATCTTCTGTTTTCTTTAGGTTGTGTTTTGGGGTTTTGTTTGTTTGTTTTTGGTGTGTTATTTTGGTTTTAATAGGAAAATAGATATTCAGGGATTAAAGCTGCTATAAACTATGAGTAATTCCACTGTAATGAAATAATGTAATATCATGTGTGAGAAATAGCAGGATCTCCTTGTATAGCTTTGTCAGTTTACAGTGTTACTGATTGTGAATTTTTGTTACTGTCTTACAAAAGGACACTGGTGAAGCATCTTGTCTGCAAACTGAATTCAGCCAGCCATCGCTCCAGATGCTTCAGTATGCATTCCTTTAACAGCATGGTGAACAGTGTATTTTTCAATCAGCATACCTATTTCCAATCTGTTATTATAATTGTTCGTACAGAATTACTATTTTATGTGTCATTTTGCCCACCCACCACCAACTGTCTTATTTGTTTGAAATTTTGGCACTTTACAAGAAGTAAAGTAAGGAGAAAGGTACATTAACAGCAAAATTAATTTGTTTGATTTGTTGTCAAGCTTGGTCCCCTTTCTGGAATAATATTGTCTTACAATATAGGCCCTTAATCARGATTGGTTTAGAATTTTGCTATAGTTCAATTTATACACAAAATTATGTTAGTAGAGAAGATCAGAAATCTTCCTGGAAAAGGAGCAGGAAGGGGAAAAGTAAAGATGTTGCACAGTGGACAAAGAAAAAATAAGACAATAATGAAAAAGGCCCTGATTTTTTCTCTTGTAAGCAAAATTTATATTAAATTATGTAGTGAAATTTGAGCTGCTCTGATCAATTTGCTCACTGGTAAAATGYATACTACCTGAGATTATTAAAGACAACTATGTCCTAGTAAAATTGTATTAGTAAACTCTCCTACTGTTAACCATTAAGATACTCCACTTTGTCCTGTATAATTTATTATCAATTTTCCAAATAATAGGCTATTCCAGCAAAAGTAAGTTTTACAAGTATAATACAGTTGTAATGGTAGAAATTTTGCCGATGGAAAGGCAAGAAAAGTAGTGTCCCTAATATTATTGAAATGGAGACCTAGATGTCTTTAAAAACATTTTTAAAATGCTTACTATAGAAAAAATTATGTGCCAGTATATTAAAAGTTAAATCTTCAGCACAGCAAAATTTTAGGAAAGAATACACTAGGAACTTTAAGAGATTCCTCCCTGAAGTTTAGCAAATACCTTTAGCATTTCTTCTTCAAGAAATTATTTCACTTCATCAACAAAATTTAATTATTTTATTTTATTTCTACCCACTTGAAATTGATTCTTACAAAATGCCCCTGAACTGGAAAGTCTTCTGGTGGGGGAGGGTAAACAGCTAAAACTGACTGCCAGGATAAATTGGCCAGAATGATTTGGCACATATCCTGAGTTTGCCATGAAAACATGTATCTGTGTGTCAGCTGCACACAAAGGCTCTCTGGCCCCAGAAAAAGCACAGGGATTAGGCATAATGCTGCCTGTTTGAGACAAAGGGTGTTCCTTAGTGCAGTGAGGTTAAAACAGACAGCTCATCAGTAGTACAAGTCTATCTGAATTATTTAGTTACCATTTTGAGCCAGAAGGAAATAGTGGCAGATTATTAATGACTTTTGGGGTCTATTCATCTCTTTATTTTGTTTCAGTGAAAGCAGTACTGAAAACATGAAAAGGTGCCAAAATTTGAGGTCAGTTTTACTTTAATCACTTACAAGATATAGAATCACTTTCTTATTTCAATGCTAGTTGAAAAATAGAACTAATTTTGATTTATATTTCACTTAGACTTATGAGGTTGCTATTTTTGTTGGTAAGTGGGTGCATGACCAAAATGAATGGAACAACTCATATGCTCTAGAAAATAGAAGTTCATGGATCTACTGGATGGAAACTGTTTTATTGATTTCAAGGGGGTTTAAGTCATTCCATACAAATTACTTCAGGGAAAAATAGTGACAAGTGTAAAGAAACTATATAAAAGATATTAGCATAGACTGCAATGCATTCTTGCAATTAGAGATATTCTTGTCATATTTCAGTGATTGGCAATTTGAATTACTTTTGCACAGAAATATTTATGGATATGTAATAAGAACATATAAAAAGAGTWTTTAGGAACATATATTTTTTCATTTCTAATTAATTATATATGAACAAAACAGCTGGTATATATTTTAAAATTTGGCAGTTGCAAAAATTAAGATTAAGGACGCAGTTTCCAATAATTTAAAATCACAAGTTAAGGTGAAGCCTTGTGTTATGTTGATAATAAACAGATCCAAATAAGGTATTATAGAAATTTCAAATTATATTTATTTTAAAAAGCCTGATTATTTTTCCTGTGCAATTTTTTCAGAATATTTTTGTTGTAATATTTTAGCCAAGTAGGAGGACTCCTGTCTCAAAATTTCTAAACATTTGTATTTTTCTTTTCATTTTTATTTTCATTTAAAGGTTCAGGTTGTTTCCTCTGGGCCAGAAAAAAAATATGTTAAAACAGTAAAAAAAAAAATTGCTGCGGAACTGAGTCATTGCAAGTGAGATGAAAAATAAAAAAAAAAAATACAAATCACAAAAAAAAACCAAAACCCAAAACAGGATCATAGTGCATTAGCAACAATGCTTGCAGATTCATCATGGCTCACAACAAAGGTATTTATAAGTGGACCTCCTGCCTCTGTTGCATGCTGTCATTGCTTTGGATTGACTGCTGTTAGATCCCTGTAATCCTGAACCCYAGGATCTTGTCCTACATGTTTACCCCACTTGGTATGCATGTCAGTATGTATTTCAAATGGAAATGAACTCTAATCTTTGTACGTGCTAATAGAAAAGGGTTTTAATCTCCTAAAMCCCATATTTACCATGGTTTGGTTTTGTTGTTTGGATTTTTTAAAAATAAAGTTTATAAAAGCTGTGTTCAGAATTTCTGCTTCTATTTRTTAGTTTATCCACTTAAGTTTGGTTAATATTTGGCATTTCTTAACTCAATAGTGTGTCATGGCAATAATATTGTGGAATATATTCAAAGATGAGGAGAAGAATAGATTAACAGCAACTACCAGTCTAAAAATTACCTTTTAATAATGGAAAGTCTTGTCAACTTTCTTATCTGTAATGCACTTGTAAGAATAAAATTTCATATTTTAGAAGACTTATATTGCAGATATAGAATATATTATTGTCATTCTCTTGTGAGATTATGTTGTCATGTAGATGTTATGTGGAGATTAAAACCTAAATATTATTTAATTTAGAAAAGGTTCGTTAAAACTATCATATCCCATTCCACTTGAAAATGTGTTATTGACAACAAATGAAAAATAATGTACTTCCTTTGAAAGGGATAAAAAAAAGCCACCAATATACTTGAGTTCCAGTCCTCAYTCCTGTAAGAAAATTCATATTTGCAGTTCCTTTTACCCAACACAACTCTTGAGTCATGTAGGATCTTTGTGAAAATTACTRCTATTTCCATATTATGATTCTTATTAATAAATATTTGCATCATCCAGCTGCTCCTTGGAACTTGGTTTCATGACCATTTCTCTGGGATTCCTTTTCCAGTGACTGACCAATCTCTCAGTGAAGCACCTTTTCCTGATCTGGTTTTGGTCAGAAATTCCCCTGATGGAGCTTCATTCCAGTTCCTCATGTCCTATCACTAATCACCAGAGAGAGGAGATCAGCTCCTTTCCCTCTTCTGCTCTTCTTGAGGAAGTTGAGGACTGAGATGAGGTCTTTCCTCAKCCTTTTCTTCTCCAAGCTCCAACAAACCAAGTGACCCTGGCTGCTTCTCCCTGCCTTTCACCATCTTGGTCAACCTTTGCTGAATGCTCTCTGATAGTTCCATGGTCTTCTTATGTTGAGGACAATAATATAAATGTGAAAATCATCAGAGCAATTTGAACAATGGTGTGACATGATAAGGATGCTTTTCCTTAAGAACCTAATGGAACATGTAACTCTACCTGGATAGAACCTTATTCCTGGCGTAARTTTATTGACATCTGTAGGCTGTCATTAGGGAAATGGATCTTCCACTTCAGAAAATGTGTTCTAAATTTATAAAACTTTTAATTTCTGTCTAGGAAAAGTAGTTTCAGCATATTCCAGTCTACTTTATTGATTTTGAGATTATTTTTGGAACTAAAGGTGATATGATGAATATGTCAGCCAACTTGGTCAAAACCCCCACTATTAGTATTTGTCATCCAGTGTGTCAGGTTATTTCCCAAGTTCAAGTAACAAACTGATAAACTAAGAATGTATTAGACACAGAAGGAGTACACAAAAGATGATATTGATTTCATTAAAACATTAGATTAGAATCATAACATCATACACAATAATTTTTTAAGCTAATTTTTAAGCAAAACATGCAAGGGTTAAAATTCTAAGAGCAAAAATATATTCCTTAATTCCACATATTTTTAATTTTAAAGTAAACGTGTTAACAGAAAGGGGACTATAACAAACTATAATTTTAAAGTTTAGCTAAGTTTRAATAGCAATAGTCATTTCAGCATGCTTTACTATTTAATGTAAATTCCTCCCACCCACCCCCCAAGTTAACTTATTGTGCACTTTTAAGAATTTAACATTTTATAAAGATGAAACATTTGGTACAACTCTTAACAATTTAAAAAAAACAATAGAAGATTATGGTTCCAGGAAATTAATATGTTAAGAGTTTTTAGTGCCTAATTGTAGTAGTCACAATTTAGGCAATAGCCACGTATGGCTGTGCCAGATTCAAAGATATTATTCTGTGTCAAACCTAAAAGATTTTGTTCAGTTATGCAAATGCTCATTCACTTGAGTAGTTTTTATTCATATATGTGGTTGTAGTCAACACATTGTTTTACAATTAATCAAAACACTGAAGTGTCGCAAAAAGAATACCTTCTCTTTTCTTGTGTTTTTGCACCATTTTCGATATGGGCAAATATTCTTAAGAAACTATTTAAACTGTTTATTATGTATAGCAAAGCATGCCTGTAAAACATTTTGTGTCTCTATTTCTACAACAATATATATTATTTTTAATCATTATAATCAGAAGCATCATTGCTCTTGAAATACTGCTTYGTTAATCAGATTTCTTATAYTTAGATAAATGTTACTTTGCAAATATATAGAACGGAATGTATAGAAAATATAAATACCTCAAACTTTTGTGTTTTTCAAGTCTGACTTTTGTTAATTATCTTTTGAACATTGTGGGTAAATTGTTCATTATTACATTGTCATAATGTGGGGGAACTGGATTGCACTATCTCCAAAGATTATGCATTACATCAAAATGGATTACCTAAAACTGGTTGAAAGCCATTTTTCTTATCATTGCAATTGTCACATTAGTGAAAGAAAACAGTCAGCATTCTATAAGCATTTTATTTCTTTAGAATCTCTAAGATTTCCCAGGAGAATAAATCATATAATCAAGCAAAAATGCTTGGTGTGATCAATTCTGCAACACTGCATTACTTTTTCTGGAAAGTCATTTATGAAATAATTAACTGTATCCATGTTATTCAGYGTTGTCTACATACCTTAATAAAACATGATGACAGCAGGCATTGATCACAGAAGTTTGAACATTATTCTATTGTGATTGTTTTCCATATTCAGTTCTGGGTAACTCCAGTCACCTGAGAATGAAGTTAAAAATTGTAATTACTTTATGAAAATAAAGAAGCATATCACATGTATTTGGTGAATTTCAGTTTTATTAAAAATCTCTAGGATCTGAATTACATTTTATCAATAACATAATATCAATAACAAAATATTTTAATTATCAAAATCTTTAAAATAAAAGAAAAATAGMTCATCCATTAAAATGCAAGTATGTGCATCTATGTGTGCTTATAGCTGTGTACACACAAATAAAACACACATATGAATGATGTACATACCTTGTACATGTAAGTATATGTATGTTTATGTTGTATTCATACATAGAATCACACAGCAATTTTGAGCCCTCTAGTGGTAAGAAACCTCTCTGTTAAGAAACCATTAATCTCAGCCTAAGTATATCCACTCTGAGAGGCAAGCATCTAAATGTCTACAATATGATTATGTCTTCATGTAAGTTCAGGCTATCTCACTGCAGTTGGCATGGKTGTGTACATACAAATGTTAATAACTACACAGATCTGCAAATCATGTTATGGTTTCCAGGATGGTAATTTTTCTGCCTTTTCTTCGTTAAAAAATAAAAAATATCTATTCTGTATTCTTTTGACACATTATTGATAATTTGTGATACTTKTTGAAAATCAAATAAACAAAAAACCCAAAAAACAAAACAAACAAAAAACTCCACTCAATCTCCTGACACAAACACTGTCTAATAAAAGGGAAATGTTTTCAAACACAACATCCTCATTCTCAGCCTTTCATTATATAGATACCCCTGTAGCTACTTCGCGGAAAGGAGGAAAAAAAAAAAATCTTTGTTTCCGTTTGGGGAAGTTTTCACAACATATAACTTCAGTCACCTAGAAGCTTGGTTTCTAGGCTAAGCTGGTTGTTAGTACTCACCTTGCAGTCACTGGAGACAAATAGGTTGTTTGAGAATGAGTTGTCTTGTAAAGGTGCCTGGGAGAGAGCTGAAAGATAGGTGAAATATTTATGGATGCAAKGGTCTCTCCATTTTTCAAGGAGACCTAGATAGCAAACTGGGTATTTAAGTTTTCTTTTTTATAAGGCTAAAAAATAATTACATAAGAACCCTAGATTTGAGCAACATTGAATAACACAATAAATACTACTGTTTATAGCAATACTTATAACATATAATGCATATCATATACTATAAGATGAAATAAAATATTAATTAATATGTATATTATAATAAGATATTAACAAATAAATCTCAGGTTAATCTACTAAATCATTCTGCAAGATTACTACTACTTTGAGGAAACTCCAGAATAACATTCAGAAGTGGTTTTTTTCTGGTGCAGGATAGATTTGATGGGCTCCAGAGATAAAATTTGCTTTCATTTTCCTCTTGGACTCAGTTTAAATATTTGTTCAGGATGACCATCCGTACCTGAGACCTTATGAATTCTGCAGCTGACCTTCAGGAAATTTCTTCAGGAAATTTCTGCAGGAACAAAGAAGCACAGCTATTCAGTGTGGTAAGATTTCTTAGTTCTTTTCTCAGGGAACTCTCACCAGGAGGATCTTAACTATAGCATTCATTCCCTCTATCCAGAGTCCCATAATGTTGTTGACTCTCAAGAATAATGAAAGTGTAATTGACATGAGCTTTTATTCATATATGTGATTGTATTCAATACAATTCAGAGATGAGTATCTGTGTTTCTGGAATTATTTAATTAAAAAACTAGTTTATTATTTTATGATTATAATTTGTTATGTGACAAGTGCTTAGGACAGGAAAATTACATAAGTTATAGGCAATTAATTCTCATTTTAAAAAATAAAATAACAATTTTGTTTTCAATGTACTAAAGCAATTAAAATACATTATTTTTCAATTGCTTTTTTATTTTTGACATCTATCAAAATTCTATAATTTATGATACAGAAATGAACTCCTAAAAGGGAATTGTACAAATTGATTTTTTTTTTACATAATTATGTAGGCAAAACATGCAAGACAGAATACAATTTTTGTGTGATTACAATCCACTTCAGGCAGGTAGTGTGGTGTAAGCCTGGAATACACTTCCAGCATGCAAGGTTATGATTATGAAAAAGAGTGGAGTARGTTATGCCCCACAGAAGAGAAAACTGGTGACTTCAAAAGGTGAAAAAAGCACAGAACTGCAGAATGGGTCAGGTTGGAAGAGACCACGGTGGTCATCTGGTCCAACCTCCCTGCTCAATCAGGGCCATCCTACAGCACGTGGCACAGGACTGATCCTGAGAGTTCTTGAMTATCTCCCATGAGGGAGACTCCACAGCCTCTCTGGACAACCTGTTTCAGTGCACAATCGCCCTCACAGGAAAGAAGTTCTTCCTCATACCCTGCTGAAAYTTCCTGTGCATCAATTTCTGCCCATTTCCTCTTGTCTAATTGGCAGCACCAAGAAGAGACTTTAGATAAGAATACTAAACGTTATTATGAGACTTGAAATGCTAAAGAAAAAATAAATTATAAGTTAAACCACTGCACCTCTCTTGTTTAAAAATCCATTTTCTAGTAGAAATTAAAGAGTCAGGAAAGTAATACAATTCATCAGTGCTATGCTTGGGATAAACAATCCTAAATTCATACTTCTCAAAATCAGATGTTATTGCTTGGTTATGAAAAACCATAACAATAGTATATGATGTCTGGATAAAAGTGCTAGTAGGCAAAATAATCTTAATTTTCTCCAAGAAGATGCAGCAATTGCTTTGGCAGAATTTGAGTAGAATATATGAAAAAGATATTTTAATGGATGCTTAAGCAATCGGGAACTCTTGACGGCAGACCGATGAAAGAGGAAATTAAATTTAAAGATTGCTGGTGCAAAGTCATCRAACCAAGTTGTACTTCCTGATCTTTTGCAGCTGACATCACTATTATCCTTCCTGCATCTTGCAATTAGTTCATCAGGTCTACAGTAGATGATATGTCACAGGGAAGAACAATCTCCCTCTATGAGGAAAATCACACTTCATCTGCCACACAAAGATAAAATAATTTTAACACCTTAAATAAAGAACTGCTTAAAAAACTGCCACCAAATGAACATGGCTGAGAATAAAAACCATACATCAGAGAAAAAAGACAAAGACAACAAAAATTCAGTTTCCATCCTCTAATAGGTACTACATCCTAAAGCTTCAGTCATGTGCTTAAAACCATGCCATATTCATGGCAACAGCTAAACAAAGCATGGGTTCAATTGCTGTATGGGCCATTTGCTTAGAGTTTGAACTTGATCCTTGCAGGTCCCTTCCAATTCAGAATATTCTGTGACTCTACAATTCTTGCCACACAAGGTTGATTAATAAGGGTGGGAAAGGGCAGTCTGYTGGATTTCCTGTGACTTCATGACTTAGGTAACAGGTGGTGGAGTAGATCTTGAAAAGTACCCCTCTTGTTCCCCCATCRTTTGGAAACAAATACAGAGGCCAGTACAGGCAACTGAGCAATAGATTGCCTCTGCTGTTCAATGTCATATCTGTTGTCCAGTAAGGCTAGCAAGGAAAGAGCAGGATTTTATGATGTAAGACATAAGTTTCATAGAGTCTCTACAGCCTATAATATTAAATAGGGTCAAGACGTCATCTGAAGAACTTGAACTGAAGGCATTTCAAAGAGATTACTGATATGCTTTTCTATTATAAGAATTTTTATGGTTGTATGCAGAAACATAAATAATATGAAACATCTCACTACATGCTCCAAAACAATTGCTGTCTAAGATTACAAGAGGATCCCTCTGTGGATATCACCATATGATACACTASCTATACCTTCCTGAAAGGGCTGGTCCTTCATTATCAGCAGCTGTGGACTGCTATTCTCTTCTACTGTTTCAATTTCTGCATGTCATTAAGGGCCAGGAGAGATCATCTACAGTTTGAAAAGAAAAAAAGAGGATGAGGCTTCCAAACAAAAACATGTTTTTGCATCAGCACTGAATTCCTCTGYTGCATCTATAGATTTCTTTCTTTGGTATTTGAGAACTGAGTTGTCAAACATTTTTTTAARAAACATTTTTGTAGTTTATTTATAGATTTACAGAAGTAATCATATCACAACAAGGGAAATCTTATAAAAAGATGCTCAAAAGCCTTACCATTAAAAACTAGTAAGCAACATCTTGTGTGAAACACTCATAGAATGGCCTRGGTTGGAAGGAGCCTTAAAAGATATCTGATTCCAATCCCCTGCTGTGGACAGTGAMATCATCCACTAGATCAGCTTATTCRGATCCCCATCCAGCCTAGCCTTACACACTTACAGGAGTAGGGCATCCACAGCTTCTCTGGGCAGCCTCTTCCAGTGCCTCACTGTCACAGCASATGTCACAGTTTAGACAGCCATGACGCACAGAGTATCATACAATTTCTGAAAGCTTCAACCCATGCACAGTAGCACCACRCCTCATYAGAAGGCTTCAGGTGTCCACCCACACAGAGTAAAAYCATGCCACTCCAGAAGGCTGCTAGCAYCCACCCTTCTTGTTCTTTAGCCCAGCCYTTTATACCCCTGATGTTGATGCACTGCACCTGTGTGCCCTCTGTTCCCTTTGGTGGYTSGTCAGTGCCTCTGGGCACTCCATGGCTCATTGCTGTCAATGCTGCTCACCTGCTTCTCACAGCTGTSCCCATTGGGGATGAGGCTGGCCCCAGCCCCACTCCCAATTACCCCAAACTGTGTGCCTACACCTCACTACCCTCACAGAATTTCTTTTTTAACCATCTAATCTAAACCTACTCTCAGTTTAAACCATTCCTCCTTGTCCTGTCGTGTTCTTGTAAAAGATCCTTCTTCATTCAGATACTGGAAGGGCASAATCAGGTTACCCCAAAGCCTTCTCTTTTCCTGGCTGAAAAAACCCAATTCTCTAAGCCTTTCCTGATAGGTGAATAGTCTTATTATATAATTTTAGAATATATCTGCTTATCTTCTTATTGCCTATGTCCATATGTACGTTWGTTCCTAATAATGCTTATTGATTACCCATTTGATTTACATATTTTAATATGCCTTATACTTGCCAAAAATATGTGYCTGACATCACAGCACATCAAACTCTGCAGTTTTGTCAAGCTAAGACAAAAACCCTCATAGATATCACCTGAGTAAAAAAGAAAGCACTGAGCTTCCTGAAGACCAGACAATCAGACTTGGTATGAATAGTGCACTCCATGATTAGAAGGAACGTAAAACTCCACAGTGCTCTGCAAAGCAAGCTGGGCAGAAATTTTTGCAAGGTAAACTAAAGAAAACAATGATTTTCTGTTATTTTTTCACACTATCATAACTGTGGTCCTTTCTCTAAATATCACCAGTTCTGTTCCCTAGARGAGAGTTAAAATTAAAAATCATTAACCACAACATGTTAATGCAGGTGTATATTAAGTGAAACAAAACCTCTTGGCTTTACAGCCTTAATTCTGAGATATTATTATACATAGTGTGCTGCTCTGAGGTACACAGATGAGATTGTGGGGAGTAATAAAGTATGCTGCAACTTTAAAATTCTCTACTTTTCCTTATAAGCCCAAAAGCATAATGGGGACTGAATCTTATTCTCAAAGACTAGAAAGGATATCATAATTATTCAGGGCAGCYCTCTATATTCTCCACTAGCAGAATGTCTTCCACAAGTTGGAAATTCCATTYTATTGTGCTTTAGGAAACCATAACCATTCCAAGCCTTCCTATAATTCCATGTATTATTTCTAGAAGAATCAACCTAATTTCAATTCCCTGTAATTACTTTGTGTTCTGTTTCTGACTACATGATCCAAAAGCTCAGTTCTGTCAGATATAAGTCCTACATGTAAACACTCATACTCATTTATCAACCCATCTCTTAAACTTCYCTTCAATACACCAGATAAATTTAATTACTTACACTTCACACTGTAATGCAAGGTTCACAGTTCTGTAATCTTGGTTTTGGGGCTGCTGGGTTTTTATTTGGTTTGTTGGTTTTTTTKGGGGGGTTATTTGAGGTTTATTTGGGGGGGATGGGAGGAAAGGGATGTTGGAGGTTCTTGCGGGCTTGGGATTTTTTTTTTTGCACATGTTACTCAGAATGTCTCATCTTCATTCCTCTTTATTATYGATTCAAATATTTTTTTTAGCTTTCTGTTCACAGGAACACAGAAAGCTCAAACTAAGGATGTGATCTATGGTAATACTTAAAATCTAGTTCTAGTAATTTTTATTTTAAGACAGCTTTGATATTCTGTAGATACAAACTGCTTTCATGAATTCCTGACATATTCCTCTTCAGCTGGGCATATTAAATTTTTAAAAAACTTAAATCACTTGATTTGGATTACCATAATTGTAACCATCCATTGCATTTTATTACCCTACCAATCTAATAATTAAATTATTATATGTATAATAATTTTCAAACTGTATACACTATACACTGATAAAGCTAGCTTCTTTTTAGCAATTTTCATAATGTCAACCCCTGAGTTCCCTGTTTCCTTGTAGAAATAAGAATTACCATGAAACAAATCTGAACTTTTTTTTTTGAGTTGCATACAATTTATGAAAATATTTTATTTGTTCATGCCCTCCAAGGATCTGGAAAMCAGGGCTATAAAATATAGGTAGAGAGAGTTTAGAACTGGAACAAAAAAAGATATCCAAAATATCCTAGATATCAATAACAAAACAGTTTCTAATCCTACTACATCACATCTATCAATTTCATAATGTACAAGTATTTGATTCAAAAAACTTTTACTTCATGTAGTAAGTGAATTAAATCTAGGTGTACATATAAACTCTGTTTGCTATCCCATACCACAGTCAAAACCAAAACCAAACAGAGAGGTAAGTCACAAAACAAAAAAGGCAAATAAAAAGGACAATCTGACTAGTAGTAATTATAATCTCCAGTTCATTACGAGAAAAGTTACAAATTAACAAATCCATTATGTAACTGAAATGATGGGTAGGATAGTTAATTTCTTATTCTCTGTTACATCCTTTTCTGGATAATAGGACAATTTTTTCAAATCTCACTCTTTCCCAGTTTTCCAAGATAAGTAAAAATTTGGCAATGATTCATTAGTTCCTTTGAGACTTCTGGGCATAARTTACTTAGCTAGTTCATTTGAAACATTCTCATATGGGAGTAGATGTTGTCTTATCAGTGCTTTATTTCAGATAGAAAATGTTATGTTTCCACCAACTACTGAATGGTTTGGCCCTAAACCAGCCATTRTCTCAGCTTCTCTTACTCTAAATGAACTTATAACCTTTCTGAGAAAGATACAACACAATGTTCAACCCTYCTTTTTCCTAGTAGATAATTCTGTAATCTTAGAACTCAGATGAAGTAAAAACATTCAGTAAGTTGTGTACATGCTTCTTTCTCAAACCCAGCTTTCTCAAGGAGCTCCTCTCTCTTTCTCTGTCCTCTACAGGACTTTCCTTCCCATCTGAATTCTTGGTAAGAAGTCCCACTTCTAAAAGAAAAGCTAATCTTATTTTGTGTTTTTTCTAGTTTTGTCCCAGATAATGCAGAAATAAACACTGAAAAATCTATATTCTAAATTGTTCTCTGCCATGCTGATGGCTTCTTATAAGCTGGGACTTGATTAGACAAAACAAATGACTTTGTTAATATGTTCAGGTTGGGCTACTTCAGAATGAGAGGCAAAAAAGAAAGGGCTCAGAGAAGCTACTTTCTTCATTGGAAATGTTGTCTAGGGAGTAAAAACTGGATGTAATGTTAATGTTTTAGAGCAGTACTTTGGCAGGAAGACACTATTAGTATGTGATATTTCAAAATCTGGAAAACATTGCTAGATGATATTACACATTTTAGAGACTCCCTGTGCTGATAGCGTTTTGTTGATACTTTTATATGTGTTTGGATGTTTTTCTTGGCATCTGTAAATTCCAGAATTATTTCTGCTATCAACAGAATAACAATAGGAATGCCTTAAGACTGCTCTTTTCGCCTTATTTTTTTCCTTCCACTAAAATAGATATAAAAACATCACACCAAGTTGGGGGAGAMAACTGATTTTTTTAGAAAGCTCCCAGTTTCATAGTGGTTTCTTTGGCTATAATCAATGATTCTTCAAGAATTAACCAAGTATACAGGAATTTGCAAATGAGAGCTAAGAAATCTGGCGACTACGTCTGGGAAGAGGAGAAACGTGATCATCTGGGGAAAGGATTTTGGCTGAAGACAGAGTAATAGATATAAATAAAGAATGCTGTGGAATCGGAGAGTGAAAAAGGAGGGAGAGATGGAATGGGTTAGCAAAATTATTGCTGTCAGCTGACCTATAAAATTCTGAAATCAGAACAAACTGAATAAACTGAACAAAGAGAAGAAGCAGGACAGATTATGCAAAGAAAAAAGTGGCACTGTAAGACAAACTGGGACGAGGAAACTTTGGAAGTTTTGCTAAATAAACAGTTAAAAAGATAGGAGTAAGATAGGAGTATGAAGACCAGATCAAGGACAAAAGAAACTGAGTTTGGATGGAGAAATTAAATAAATACAGTTATTATCAACCTAATACTTAGTGGTACCTTTTGCTTAAACCCAAAAAATGTGTTTCTCTTTGAGTCTTCATTTTTTCAGTTTAATGTAAAAGAAAATAGACACAAAATTATTTTAAAAATAATACATTTCAAGGATAGGTTAGATAAGACCTTGAACAACCTCATGTAGTGACAGATGTTCCTGCGCATGACAGAGGGTGGGACTAGATGATCTTTAAGGTCCCTTCTAACYGTTAAGGTCCTATGATKCTATGATATTAGGACAGCAAGCTAGAGCACTCAGATCTATATTACAGCTATTCACTCTCAAACTTGGGGAGTTTACATTCCCTACTCCCCCAAACCAAAGTACTGTGATACCAACTTTGATTAGATCATGCTCTTGTGCTCTTTCCACAGAAAACAACTCAGCCAGATGATTAGTGTATTGCATGTATGGATGAAATTAAACCTTAAWAATACATAAAACAACGGATCATTAAATATCTTCAGGCCTAGGAAAAAAACCCCAAAAACCATAAAATATGAACTAATATACTTAGGGCTTCAACAGTCTCAAACTTACACGTGTTTTTCTAATTATTTAGACCTAAATTAAATACAAAGTTGAAATAAAGTAAAATTAAAATATCAGAGAACTGTATTTTACACTTARACTTTTGAAAAATCTAAATGAGAGCAATTTCTATTATTTTTTCAGACTTCTTATTTAAAGGCAATACTCTCCACTCTGAATACACTCATTTTATGTAAGATTATTTAAAGTTTTTTCAAAGTATCTGAGTGTTTTAAATCTCTTCATCCTAATTTCATACTGATTTACTGTGATTTTTTTGATGCATTAAGTTCATGTAATCGACTAAATTATGATAAAATTAAAAAAATATTGACACCAGTCAAATCTTGTTCCTAACTTCTTAATATGTTTTTTAAAAAAACAAACTTTTTGAAACAATGGCTTCGCCTCTCTATGATGGAATGAAATAATGCATCATTGCTCTGAAGTTAGTATTTTGAATGTCGAACAATACTTAGGATGCACTRAGAGCAAGCTTAATATTCATTTTTATGACTCAGTTCTTTTCCAAAATGGCCAATTTTAAGTTATTCTAATTTTTAAAATAGCACAGCACTAGGAGAAATTAAAAGGAAAAAAGCACGATACTGTATGTGTAGAAGTAGAAAGGCAGTGAACAAATAATGATAGACTCACAAGACATTGGCCCAGATACAGAGGAAGAAATACTTGATGCAAGCRGTAAGGTTTAATTAGGCTGTAACTTTTAACAATTGAAGTCAGCTGGGACGTGTCCTGCAGTAACTCAGACCACAAGGGTAAGCATTACTTATGCTTCCACTCACTGGACAGCTGCTGCCAGTATTTACCACTTCACAGTTAGCCAATTTCTAGGACCTCGCATATAAGAGAGCTCTGAAAGCTGTAAACTTATTTTCTCTTCTTTAGATATGGCCTTTCTTTTCATCTGCTTTAACTCTATTCAACCTGCCAAGACTTGACAATGCATGCAGTGCTCTAACCCACTCCAGCAAGCTGTGGCTATATGGATGGCAGAAATACCTACCATTTGCATTCTGGAAGCGTGAGAAATGCTCGATTCCACTTCCAAAGAAAGTGAAGGTGCAGTGTCCRTATAATTGTAAATTTTAATTAACATAGTAATTACTATCAACAATAATTGTAATAATAATTCTATAGTACCCATATCTGAAAGAAAGGGCTCAGTCTGATGGTGAAGATTTTTGCTGTTTTTTCCTTATTCTGGAGATTAAAAACTGAACACAAAAGAACAGAAAATAAAGGTGTTATATTTGGGCACTTATTCCTTGACAGTTTTGCTAAATATTCTATTCTTATTATTTGAGTGGGCAGATTAATGGCTGCACAGTGCCTACATAAACCCCTATAATGATGTTCAAAGCCTTTTTCATAGGCTGTCTTTGTATTTCTCTCTCTCTCTCTGCTGGTACAACTGCCTATGAGATGCTTGAAACACACCATCCATAGTAAACAATGAATAAGAGAAGAAATTCTGTTAAATTCCAAAGAATATTGCAAATCAAAATTTTCTTATTATTTCTCATTAATATGTATTAATCTATACTGTATCTTAAATAAAAGTTGACAAATTGTTTTAAGAAGTTTGTTAGCAGATGCCTAAGATACAGCTTAGCAATTTTATATATATCCTTAGCTAAGAAATTAGACTGCAGAATATTAAAAATAAATAAATACATCTTTAATCTCTACTGTTTTAAAACTACAATGAACAAAGATGGAATAAAGCAAAATAGTAAACTGCTAAAAAGATCTACAAATTTCTTGTCTCTTAGGTCAGAGCATAAATACAGTAGCAGGTTTGCCTACTCCTTTCCTGAAAGTAAGATCAAATTTTATAAATTAAGTATTTATAAAAAGCACAAAGTTTGCTATTTGGAAGTCTTCAATGGGTAAATCTCATAGTATTTTTATTTCCCTTTGTCRACATAGGGAATGGCTCGTTTTCTCCCTCCTGGGAGGAATTTTTCTCTGCTTTTCTATAAAAATGACTAGAACTTGAACCAGTGAACATCTGAAGCAGGAAAATAAATAAAATCTAAGAAAAGTAAAAAGTTTGAAGGCAACTGGAAATTTGACAAATAAGAGAAGAAAACTGTGGCAGTTTGCCAACCAGCTGCGAAAACAAATTCAGCTTTAGATAAAGAGATTTTAAAGGGGAAAAGGACAAGAAAACTTCAGAAAAAGGAAGAATAAAGGAGCAAAGAATAAATCCTTAGAGCTGTGTTAAAGAAGAAACATAGGCAGTGCTTTGTTGTTTTAACTGCAGAACTGCAAGATGGGCTTTTCATTGAGACTTTGAATAGCACCAAAGAAACAGGCAGAATAAAGTGGAAGCACTGAAGTTTTCTTTAATGCAGTAGCTTATAGACAGCCACCCAAAAGGGATTTAAAATATGCTTTTCTAGACAAATAGAAATTACTAATGCCAGTTAGAGTTTTCTTTGCTAGTCTATATATGGACATAAGARCAACAATGTTACACTTGGTCCTGTGTACAAATTCATGGTGAAAAGTGACTAAGATTGTTAGACAAAGAAAATTAAGTAGTTGAAAATAACAATGGAGGCCACCTTTTCCTGGAAGAGAAAAGTATTTTATATCATATACAAGATTATTTTTCTTTTTAGGTACATCAAATTTTTTATTTCATKATCAGAGAGCATGTAAAATAATGAAGTGATGAGTGCTGTCTGGTTACAACAGCAGACCAAAATAGCTAGCTGGCATATAAAATAGCATGAAGGAAGGTGGTCAAAGGCTTGTCTTCTCATCTGTCACTGGGCCTTTTCATCAAGCTGTGAATAGCAAGTCAGCATGACGTACAGCTGCTGGTTATTGTGTAGAGATCTAATGACTGCATCTACTGTGCCCCACTGCAGCATACTCAGAAGCTCCCTTAGGACAACATCTCCTGACCAGTCAGACTATGCAGAGCGTATGGGCCACTCAGGGGCCCTCCAAACATCACCTCAGAGCTCACAAGAGGATTTCCTGAGAGTGCCAGGCTCTGGGAGTGAGCTCACACATGCCCTCTCTATGAACCAGATCCTTTCACCTCCATTATTCACGGTGTGACTGCTGCGTGAAATTCCCAGGGCAGCATAGCATGACTCTGCAGCTTTCATCTGGCATGGGCAGGGGACACAAGCTCTTTCACATTACAGCAAGCACCTTAGGTACACAAAAATTCTGGCATTAAGAAGACAAGAGCAATTTTGGCTTGCATCGAATAAAAAGACTTGACATGTGTAACTGCTATGAAAGTTGAAGTCTCTCATTTTAAACAAGCTTAAGCAAATGAGGGATTGAAGCTATATTTTATTTTTTATGGCTACATTTTCCAGCAGTCAGCTGCTTCAGAATAACGATAAAATTCCTAATGATAATTGTTTTTCTTTTGGGAAGTTTCTTAGGCGGTTTTTATCTGCTTAATACTTGTTCTGCTACTCATCAGTGCTGAAGGCTATACTTTCACTGGGGTAAAAAAAGTATGTTGCCTTTGTGCCTTCCATGACCTGCAAGCTTCTAAACTTTKTCACCATTCTTATTTTCTGTTTTCTCATCCTGTTCCTAATTTTTCATTCTGTATTTCTGCTAATGTTTCAAATTAGATATTTTGGATTTTCTGAATAGAAAGTGCTTTAATTAATCTTTTTGCATATTTTTAATAAATATTTCTTCCCTTGGGTATGCATATCTTACAATAAGTATGTTATTTGAATATGTCCCAGCTGTGTGAGTGAACTATACCCAATGATGAACTGCAAGAGAAGGAAAATTATTCAAAAAATGTCATTTTTTTTCACATCCTTCCTATAACATGGAATTTTTTTGCAAAGTCTTTTTGGTACATCATCAAATTGGGGGTGGGGGAGGTGGGGTGGAAGAGAAAGAGGAAACAAATTATTTGACAAAACATCTGGGCTGGAAAATTAATCTCACAGGTTTCAAATGGCATTCTTCCCATCAATGTCAGTGAGTCCATCAGAATGTCTTCCAAATTATTATCTGTCATTTGTGATGAGGAGTAAAAACTCCTTGAAGYAAAGACAATTTGTATATAGCATTGAGAGCACTTACACCACTTGGTAATGGAAAGGAATTTTATTATCATCTGCTCTAGCATTTAAATGCTGTTATTTGTAATTAGTATGGTAAAGATGCTGCTAGTAACTAAATGAGAATTTGTGAGTCATGAAAAAATAACAGGAAGGCATCTGTTATGACTTTCCATCCTGTTATTCTAGATATTTAATAGTGATTGCTGAAAGTGACCAGGGATGTCTGTCACTCCATTGCTTCATCAGACAAATGCCTCCACTGAAATTAAGGCTTCTACTAATGTAAATAAGGGTTTGTGGACTCAAACTTTGTTTCATCTGCTAAAGAACTTAATCTGGCAGTGACCAAACCACAGCTCTGGAACCACAGGAAGAGGAACTGTTGGAGAAGTGGCTGCCCATGTGTGCATCAAGTTCAGAACATTTGACATGTGTTCCAGGATAGTGGGGGTGTTACTGGCAYGCCTGTTATCTTCCAAATGCATAAAATAACATTTACGCCATATGGATTCTGAATTCCTTTTTAATATGGATGCTCATGCATGATTCACTACTGTATTACTTCTGGACTGTTCATTGAGAAATAGCATGCCATATTGTTATAATAATGTAACCTTATCTCTGATTTTAGCAGAGATGAGTTCCCTTTTTTTTTTTTTGTTTAGATTTGTCAGACCACAAAAATGAAATGTTAGTGTTGCCTTTAACAATATCTAATTAGCAACTGTTCGTATTCAACAACTTTCTTTMTTTTTATTGGCTTGAGTTACACTGTGTTTTTTTGAAAATGTTCCATGAACTGACTTTTTGTACTTTCTTTAAAACTTTGTTATATTTTGGRTGACAAAGTAATTTTCATTTCTATATTTTTAACCTCCTTTATCTAACTTTTTACTTTGATTTTTCTCTACAGAATTGCATATGTTTACTCATTTATTTAGATAACTTTTGGAAATTTGCATTTTCACTCGGACACCCTAATACTTTTAGGTGAGTTCTGTTTGCTTCCCTAAAAGCCATTTTAAAGGCTGGCCCTCTCCAGTCCCACTTAAAAGTCATGAAACTCTCCCTCTGGGATATAGCCTAGGATCATAGGAGGTGAACAGATTAGCAAAAAMTATGAAACACAAATAACTTGCAGCCATATCAGATAGCTTTGATAGTCTCTGTAAACCACACTGGAGAATAGTCTTCTCCATCACTCAAACAGAGAGCTCACGTACTGCAAGGATTGGCTTCTGGAAATATAATTTTTGTATCTTAAAGTTACTAATGGAAGCTGAAGCAATGTTTAAGATGAGCATCTTGTTAAGAGTAGTTTGATAAGATTTTTCTACTTGTGGAATATTTTGATAAATTTTTATAATATTTTGCAAACCTTTTTGCTCTGTCTGTATTCATAGCCTGCTGTGTCTCCAAATCAGAGCTAGAAATTTCTTTATCCTTTTTTGGATACTTGATGTTTATCATAAGGGCCTGAATTTTCTGTACCATGGAGAAGTCTTTAAAGGATCCTTGTTCAAAATATTTTCCTTCCAGCATATTTAAGCTTTGAGAGCTTTGGAAATGAATGGGTGGCAAGGGCCTTRGAGCTATCTAGTTATAAAACAAACAAAAGGTAGCAGAGGCACATGAATTATAGAATTATAAAAGCTCATCAGAAGTGCAGAACTAGAAAACCCCTATAGAGAATTTAAAGAAAAAAAATTAATTACTTTGAGCACACTAAKATTGCATTTATTGGCTTTCCTTAATAATATTACAGTTGAACAACAGGGTTGTTTCATTTTTTGAAAAAATAATATTAATTTTTTTTAGATAAGAAAGCTTTTTAAATAATGAAAAACCTGATTCCCTTTCAGTTAGTTGAAGGAACTAAATCAAATGTAAATCTCAGCAGTAAACTCACTGCTAGCATGTAAATCTTAATCCATTCCAGTGGAGCACTGCAATATTTAATCTTTTTTTTGACAATCTGCATCATTATTTACAAATCACTAAGTGTAGAGATCTACAAAGCAACTGCAGGAACTATTTTTGATTGCAGCTGTTTTTTGGTAACATATCTTACCTGCATCAGAGGCTTCAGCTAATAAACAAGCAATTTTCTATCCAGTATTTCTTGCTATTTTTCCCCTCTTTTATGCTTCATGGAAGGTAGAGTGCTGCCAGTGTTCTACCATTCCAGCAATGTATGGAATATCCTAAAGCACAAATATATAATAGAAATACTGCTTGTTCAAGTTAAA
Organism: Cardinalis cardinalis; assembly: GCA_014549065.1. Classification (NCBI taxonomy): domain Eukaryota; kingdom Metazoa; phylum Chordata; class Aves; order Passeriformes; family Cardinalidae; genus Cardinalis; species Cardinalis cardinalis. The sequence continues at coordinate 1,446,534 of JACDOX010000097.1, forward strand.
GTTWTTGATTTGTTTCTTTGTCAAACTTAACACGTTTCTATATTTTGTCTCCCAAGTTTTTGGTTTACTACCTAAGCCATTAATACTATCTGGCTTTTAAATTATTTTTCAAATTTCTTTGGCCATCAATAGGATACAGTATTAGTTTTGTAATCTCGAAGTCAGTTTTGTCAACTAAGTGAAGTATTTTTTAAAAAATGTAACTCTATCAGAGAATTCTAACAGGTTTATAACTGTATTAGTTTAGAGTTGAGCAGACTGAAAATGCTCATAAAATCCACATTGCTATTGGAAAGTACAAGAAGTATCTTCTCCTCCTTTTTAGTGCATTTTTGTTCAGCAGTACCTACAAATCATTCAGTGTGACCATCACACAAGTACTGGATGTAGGAGCCTAAAGCCTGCTTAGATTATGCTCTAAAGCCTTGCAGTGTCTTATGATCTCTGTTTTTCACTCTTGGTGCTCAGTATCTTCTATGTAGATGCAAATTAATAGCAAACCAACTCATATGCACAGCATAATTATTGTGTTACAAATTAATACATATTTTTCCCATCATTTAGGTATAATACTGATTACAACAATTAAAAATTCTTCTTTTCCTAAGAGATGCATTATAATTGGTAGCAATATACTTGTAAAGATATTTTTGCAAATGTGCCTAAAGGCGCCATGCAGCCCGGCTGCTCCCTGGGTGGTTGTAGCACTGGGGCTTTCCATGGATATCTGGCACTCACTGCCTGTTCCAGCCCCTCTCCTCTGGGCAGGGGACAGCCCCGAGGGCTGGACCATGACAGATGAGGGCAGTCCCAGCTGGGGTCAGCCCCCATGGGGGATGCTCAGGGAAATGCAAGCGCTCAGTGCTGTCAGAGCCATTCCAGTTGGAGTGCAATGGTCTTTCTGGCTTTGCTCGCTTGTCAGGTGAAATGTCATCTACAGTAATTGCATAAACGGTATTAGAGGAAATTCTTATCTTAGCCTGTCCGTGATATTTCAGATGAACAAGTGAGTTTATATACCCTCTAGATTTAGTGCGCATAGTCACTGCTGAGGGTATGGACTTGTACTTAAAAAATAACATATCACTTCCACAATTTTTTTAGGATCCTTTAAAATAAAAGTTACATATTGTTGAATTTTTTTCTATGTGTTCATTAGTAATTTTGAATAAATGACTTTATGAATTTCACATTACAGATGACAATATAAAGCACTGTTACCTTTTTTTTTGATCTGTAGACACATCACAAATCTTAAGAAGTCCTTACATATACAGAATTATTCACATGAGTTTGCTTCTTTCAGTTGCTTTATTAGTCAAATTAATTTGTTACTTAGATGCTGCTTTATCCTTAATTATTTACTAAAGCAACCCCTTGCACTAAATAATCTTTAGAGCTGATTTCTAAAAAATAAAAATATAACCTATGTTTCAAGTATCAGACAAAAAAAAGCCTTTGTGTAATACTATTTGTCTGTGCAGAGTAAATAAACAAATTATTTTTAATAGGTACATGCAGTTCTTCAATTTGGTAGCTGCTTTTGCCCACGCTACCCATGCCTTGTGATTCATGGAGATCTAAAAAATTGCTCCCAGAACATCTGATATACTGTTTTTATCCAATTAAGTCAATAGTCACAAGGATTTGGAGTTCTCCATTAATACTTTGTGGTAGAAAATTGGTTGATACTAACCTGTCAGCCCAAGTGGATTAAAAGCTGGATGTCATTAGTAGGTTCTGGAAACACTCTTAATCCATTTTAGAATGAAGCCAGACAGGTTAGTTTAAATCATCTTAGCTGGGTTTCAATTAGCCTAAACCCATACTATGTACCAGTATGATGACATCCACATATGTCTTTTTAATCTATATTTACTTCAGCAGTTTCTTTCTCACATGCATTAGTCAGCATCTCTCTTTGGAGCATAAGTGCCCTCCCATGTCTGTCAGCTGAGCTGTTCTGTGCACTCATATCTGCACCCACTGCAGTCAAGTTATCAAAATGTGATTATCAGTTCAAGTSTTTCTAAAATTCTTTATAGGGAAGGTGCCAGAGAGCTTATATGAAATAAAATTTCAAAATATTAATTATTTGAGCTCTGCTAAATTTCCCCCTTGCATCTAAAAAGTTACATTTGGCAAAAGGAAACTGCATTTAAGTATTACAAACTAGGGAATACTTGCCTGGAATACTTCCACGTGCCTCCTTAGATATCAGYGGACCTATACTGATACACATAACTGAAAGTGGAGCAGGAGAATCATAACTGTGGAGAAGGCATCAAAATGCTTCATGTTCTGGATATTTATGGAACAATATGAAGTCTTCTGTCCCCCAGTTAAAACTACCCTATAGCAATTGTTGGAAATTATTTGCTACTCAAGCAATTTACTGTTGTCACTTTGGGCAACATTCTAAGTTCCTATCCCCTTATTTACTAAGGGATAACAGATGCATTCTGATCTCCCACAGCTTCATATGATCCCCCCATAGTGATGTGACATGGCCACACACTTTACACACTCTCAGAAGGCAGCACTTCAGACAGCTCAACCCTTTTGTCTGATGATGGATCTCCCCTTCAGGCCRTCTCCTTTTATGCCCACCACCACTCTTAATCGACTTTCTCTCTGTTATTGCCCAGTGATTCTCTTGGTCATTAACCTTGTTATCATTCCAAGGGGGCCTTGGTTACAGCTGTTCTGCAGCCTCTCAACCACGTACACCTCRTACACCTCGAGTCCCAGAAAGTGAAATGGTCACAGAGGAGACATCACAAGAAATAGTTGAGGCTGAGTCCCAGCTATCTTGTACACTATTAAATATAAACCAGGCATGAGAGGTTACTTTTTGCAAACCYTTCATCATTTGAGGCCCAGCATTAAAACACACCTGATTTTTTGTGTTTGACAGTGTTCAAGGATAAGACAGCAAAGTAACCAAAAATCCTAAGTGGCTAATATAGCGCTTAAATTTCATAATAGTAGGCTGGTTTAGAGCAGCAAGGATAGGTATTGAATGGATTCAGGAGAGGAATAGAAAGAGAGAAGGAACGACCCAGGAATGTCAGTCTATTTCATGGACTGATACAAACAGTGGTTCTTAAACTACAACTTGCTGTTGCCAAGTTTCTGTCCTGCTCTGTGTCTTCTGTCCACTGGAAGGTCCTTCTTTTGAATTAAAAAATGAACATTTTTTGATTGTACGTGCATAAACAAAAAATTGGAACTATATYTGCCTTCAAGAAGACAGAGGGTTTTTTCACTGGTCATGGTCCTGGGAGCCAACCTAACACTGGTGGTTCTATGGAACTGGACAAGGTAAGGCTCCCTTCATTTTTTAGTCCATATGGAAATGTATTTTCTCAGCACTGCAGCCATCACCATGTGATCTAAAACACAATGAAGCCTGATTCCTCAGAAGGAAGGATTCTGCAAGTGTCAGCCCTGCAAACATTATTCATCCCTTTTGGCCAGTTAGTAATGAGATTCAAATTGCAAATATTTATTAGCCAAACTTACTTTCACCAAAGGGAAATTTAAATTTCTTGTCCTCAGTAAAATATTTGTGCAACTGTATAAAGTTTTTTTCTGCTGCAATTTCTTTTTTCAATTCCACTGAATCTTCCCACTCTTCTTTATTGTCACTGGAAATGAAGAATCAAAGAATCTTCAYGATTTATTTTGATCTTGCATAATTTGAAAGTTAGAACAAAATTTTAGTAATTTTAATAACTTTCAGGCATRGAAAGTTTTGATTTGTTAAAAAAGAAAAAGAATATACTAAAATGTGCTTATCAATGCCTCTGTCTTACTGCCTAGTTCTGTAATACTTTCTTTGAATTACCAGATGGGAGGAGTTACATAGTTACAATACAAAATTTCAGAGTGCAAGGCCTCAACACAATACACATTGTTTGAGATGCTGTTCATGTTTTGTATTTTATATGTTTTAGAGTGTTTTCCCTTGGAGCACTGAGACAGTGCTTAGAGGATTTATAAAAGAAGTTCTTGGAAGTGAAGTAAAGCAGTACACATAGTATTTTTAAGGTAGGGATTACTTTTTAATTCCTTCTGAGGAATATAACAAAGTCTAAACAAAAATAACGCTTCATGCTTAGTGAGACAGAAACAAATCCAATGTTAAGATGTTAGATGCTTGTATTCCAATAGTAATACATCTGGATCTGTTAATCCAAATGACATTGCACTGAACATCACATTTATATTCTTTAAATGTGTTTCATTCTTTTGTTCTTCAAGGTTTTCAGTACATAAGAATACTATGGAAATTATTGAAAAGCCTGACACCAAAATGAGTAAACAGTTTACTTATTTATATGTTTTATTTAATGTAAAAAGTAGGATGTTTTCAATCTCTTGGCATGCAGTTAATGTCTATGGTAACATTATTGTGGTTGAGTCAAAAATAAAAGAAAACAAAACTTTTGGGTTTTTTATTACATCTTTTTAAGCAGTCTTCAAACAGTGTGATATCTGTCAGTACTGAAATATAATTACGTTGCAAACAAGACACAGCATGGTTTAGAGCACAAATAATTTCTTTTCAGTCCTTTCTGGCTCTGCGATAGGCCAATGTGACTCTGGACTATGTTTACTGGAAACCACAAGCCCTGAAGAGCATGGTGCTGAGATATCCCTATAGCTTTAGACTATGACAACAAAGTTCAACTTAGATTATTGGTTTGAGCATTTGGCCAACATTACTGAAGCTTCTGGCGACAGTATGAGACAAAGAAATAAAGACAGAAAGCAAGGAGTCAGTAATGAACCCTGGGGCTGGAGCAGAAACTGGTAACAGCAAGGTGTGATTGAAAAAGGTGGAGAAACACTACTGAAACACTACTATGCTACACATTTTATAGGTGTTTTAAAACTTCGTTATTTCATAGAGGAAAAAAACATACATATTTGCAAGCATGCATATGTTTAGGAGTGTACACACACAACATACATAAACAGAAATATATTGCTGTATAAACATTTATTTTGCATTCAGTGYCTGTAATATCAGGTGAAATCCCAGCAAGGGTTTTACATTAAAGTCCAGAAAAGTGTGTTGGTAGACATTTTTGAGAGGAAAACAAAGTAAAATGGATATTCTGAGCTACTGCAGTTTGTCAGGCTGTTTAGTTTTATTCAGGACATCTTAGGAATGTATAAATAAAGACAAAGTGGCAAAATACCCAAGYGCTTTTAGATTTAAGGAAACAACATACACTCCTCCTGCCTCAGAAAGCAATTATTTAATTTAAGAATGCTTGCTGGCATCAGTGTTGATTTTGCTGGTAGACAGTGAGTAAACAAGCTATAATGCTGTCTACAACATAAACTTTTAATCCTAAAGTCTTAGCTTGCTACTGTCAAATTCAAGGGCAAAGCTTCAGTTAACTTCACTGGAGCAGGGATGAACCATGGGATTAAATAAAATTCAGGCTAGCTTGAAATTTATTGCACAGAGATTCATTTTTATTGTTGTAAATATTTCTATAAACCACTTTTCTCTATAAAAAGAGAAAAGTTTCTGAGCATCTGTTTAGCATTTGTACCTTACTCAGTGCAGCAGTCTCTATTTCTATTACCAATCTAATTTTTCAGAAGTTAGGTAAGTAACTTAATTCTTTTYGGTTTGGCACTATATTTTGGACTTTTAGCTGCCAAATTTTAGATGTTTACAATAAGATATGCATAAGAAGAACAAAAGTTTTAAGACCCAGTTTCCCTTAGTATACCTGTTAATCTAGTTAACTGAATCCTTCTTTCTCTGATCATTTGCTTATATGTACATTTTTTCTTCAACATTTGTCGTGGAGCTTATAAATTTTTTCTCACCCTATGTATTTTACCATGTTGAACTAATAGTCTTCAAATTTCTTATATATGTTAATTCTTGACTAATTTTGTATCCAGGGCTGGGTTGCCTTTGCAGTTGCAATTTTGTTTCTATTATCACCTCCCCCAATTCTAGGCTTTTCTTAAAGCTATACCTAAAAAGGAATAGTTTTTATAGCTTTAAATCAAACCTAGAAATAAGAAAGTCTACATACAGCATGATCATAAGTCCATGTCCTCAAGTGCTTATTCAATTCCTATTTCTTTGTGTTCTGTTTTTCAACTATTAACTGATCTTTTTCTTCCTGTAAACCCTGCCTTAGAAATTTTCTGTTTAATTAGGAACAAATTTAAGAATAGCATTCAGTCCAACCCCAGTACTTTTCAAAATGATACTTTATAAAAAACTTATTTTCAATTTTGGAAACTCCAGATTACCTATCATCTGGTTTCCTCAATGAAAGCCTAAAATTGGAGAGTTCCTTTTAACTAAAAGCCTTATGAAATAGAGGGAAAAGTGGTGCTTGTTCCATTTACCTGAGAAACTAAATTCTTCACTTCTCATGAATCCAAAATGTTCGTTAATATGCATGGAAGTTTTTGATCTGTGAAAATTGCAGGACAAGCCCTGATATGCACCACTATTTATAATACAGAAGAAGGTTAACAGAATGCCTTGTTCTCTATGAGGATAAGTAACTGACCTGGTATTTGTCACTCAGAAATAGAAATAAAAGAGGTGTGTTACAGGCACTGTTATAAGTCCCTTAAAAAGGCCTAAAGTAAGTTTAAAAAAAAGACGTGGGGCTTTTAGTATTTCTCTTTAAGAATGTACAGAAAAGGAAAATCAAGTTTAGAAACCTTACGTCACCTTCCTTTTTCTAAAACAGAATGTTGTTCACTGATTGATACAACTAAATGATAGAGGGTCTGGGGAGTGAGAAATTAACCAGAAATGAGATATCCAGGAGACTGGAGACCACATAGCAAGTATGCACAACATGGAAGAATAAGAACAGGCCACTGGACCAATCAGTTGCTGAGTCCTTGAAATCTGCCTTCACTTACAGCTTAAGCAATGACAYGTGCTGCTTTTCCTCAGAGGAAGAAAAAGACTGGAACAATACCTGCAGGGTCCTCCTCTCATGGTCTAGTCTAGACAAAGATCAGCATAAAATATATTGTGCTGGCAGGAGGATTGTTGTTCAGCAGGATGCTTGCCTCATCTGGCTTACTGAGATACTCTAGTTCTGACTTAGATGGTCAAAACACCCTTCTGAAGGACCTCCAGTGACTAAACAAGGAGACAAACCTCAGCTTGTGAGAAAAAATATRGAAAAAGGAAAAATTAGAAACCATATTATTCCAAACCCTGTGCCTCACTTCACCCTCGGAGGTTTATTTACCTTTCCTTCTTTGCTGCAGCATGGAAGGCAGCATGAAACTCCCTTATTTTCCATGGCACAGCAAGTGTTTCTTGATGAGTCAGTAGGGTTGTACAGACTAGTGCAGTCAAAGGATGAGAGTACAGTTATTGCCATTCCACAACTTAACCAGGTTTACAGGGGAAATATGACAGCTYTGCAAGATCTACTTTTCCATTTCCTGCTAAAACTTGTGTAAAAACTACTGCTACAAGGTTAYAGATATATGTAGATTACATAATGGAATTGGAACTATTATAAAACTAATGCCTTTTTGGTTTTATTTGATTTAGAATTTTGCCAGATTTGTTGTTGACATGTTAAATAATTTTCTRTACGTTTGAATTTTCTTTTATTTTCTTTTGAATTTCTTTGAAAATGTATGGAAAAAATTACTCTTTTACATTGATGATAATTAGATAGTTCAGTTTATTTATCTCTTGTAGTAGACTAAGATTATATTATATCTTAAATAATTCTAGAAAAGAAAGGATAGACAGATTTTTATTTTAATAAAATAGCTCAACATTTGTTATTGTAAAATGTACTTAAATTCTTTGTATAATTCAAGAAGTTTAGGGTGAAGTGGCATTTAAATTAAGTCTAGTCATAGAAGTCATGCTTTCTTTATGAGAATTTTGCATCTTACAAACAACAACTATTAGAACAGATAGAAATGCTAAAAAATATTGTTTGGCTTTTACATAATCTTTTCCAAGCTTGTGCAGCCCTGAACATTTTTAAAAGACATTGCTTGAAATTTGCAGAAACCTGCATTATTTCATAGTTATAGTATCCCTCAAAAATAACCCTTGTTTTAGAAGGGACAGAACAATTCAAAGTAGAATTTTACAATCGCCCGACAAATTATAGATTTTTAATGATRTCAGATATGTATATTTTGATCTGAGGTGTAGGCTTATAGACTCATTTGGCTATTTATATTTGCTATCAGAAAGACAAAAAATATGATATATGTATCTGGGGTCTACTACATATCCAATTTGCTTTTGCCTCTACAATCAGCTCTGCTAAAATTAATCAGTCCTGGCCTGGGTACTACTAATAGAGACTGAATAAAAAGATGATTCTCCAGAGACTATCAGTAGCTTTGGAGGATCAGAGATGGACCTCCTTCTACATGCTGAAGCCTTCCACAGTAGCAATCACAATATTAATTCTGGGAGTCAGCAATTTGGGTTTCTTTCATCAAGAAGGACCAGTTTTCCTCGCAAGTGATCCAAAATGACAATATGAARCCCACCTTCTTTCCTAGCACTGACTTTATATAGATTTCGAAATCAAAGACCAGTGTATTAAAAAGGGTTACTTGGAGTTCCCAATGCCTTGTGACATACTTACTYTCTGGTAAGGATAAAGCATATCTTTGTAGGGCAGATCTGGATTAAGGTATTATTTTCTCAGAGAGTTAGGAACTATCAATGCAGTCAAGCTCAACTGCAAGGAGAATTGCTGTTACTRTTTTTCAAGGAGGTTAAATGACCTATTTAAAGAAAATGAAAAAAAMAWAACAAACCAAATAACCAACCAAACAAAAACTCCACCAACCAAGTTAAAACCCCAAACTAAAACCCAAGAGAAACAAAGCACTCTTCCAATATACAAGAGAAGCAGAAAACAAATGTCCCATTCCTTACTACCATACCAAAATAAACACATGATTGCTTTGATACACAAAAACCAGTGTAAAATAGAATAGTCCTACTACACTGAACTGTTGGATAAATAACAATCTCATAGAAAAGTACACAGCTTGAATAATACCTTGGAAATCCCAAATTTTATTTTTTAAATCCACGGTTTTACTGTAAGAAACAATATGTAAATGACAATATTCCTAAAATCAATGAGAAATTTCTAAAGAACCTTTACAAGACCCAGGAATTTGAAGTTTTGATTTGTGCTAAGACATTAGAATTCTGCAACTGTCAACCTCAGTTTATTCTACCTAAACATTAAAAAAAAAAAAAGGGAACAAGAACAGTGAGAGAGAGCAAGGGCGAGATTAAGAAGAAGAGAGTGTTAGGCAACTATACAAGAAACATCTCTTTTTCCCCTTCAAACTACATAAATTACTTGTCCTTTGGCATACACTTTTTCAAGTGTTATTTAATTAAAATAAATGTGAAAACATTCAAGGTAAATTTAGCATAACAAATTATATTAGCCTCATGATATGATAAGAACATATAATACTGTTTCCAACACTTTTTCTGGTGGATTTATTCTGTTGTGTGAACATCATTCGTGCTCTTCATTTTAGGAAAGGAACTTATGGCTATTTAAATCCTTTTCAGATAAAAGAGAACATTTAGATAAACATATTATATTATGCTGTCTCTATAATGAATTTTACTTCATTGTGCTTTGTGAAGTGCATACATGTAAGGCATTGCAAGATTTATAATTGCAGAGGTTTTGCATATTTTGATTGGTCAGAATTASAATATATATATAGATATATCTTCTGATCCTAGGAAACTGGGATCTATGCTCATTTTAAGAAAAAAAGAAGAAAAACAACCCCTGGTTATTACAGAAGTAATTTATCTGGATTACAAATCAAATTTTTATACATAAATGTAGGGCATGCTTTTGCAAAACAGTTATAAACTATTCTCATAGCTGCAGGGTTTTATTCCTTATACTTTTTTTGTCCCAGTAGATGAATATCAAACTTTCTTAGTGCACTTACAAAAAAAATGCCGCTACTTAAAAAGGTAAAAACTTATCAGATACAGAATTTAAGGTCACCTCAATAGAGTGTATTTTTTAACTCTGGCATGCCAAATAGATATTTCCTACTTATTTTTAAGAAGTGTAGATTCCTAACTACATTAATAAAGAGGACTTTTTTCCTCTTTTTAGTCYTTTATTGAAATTTGCATTATGAAAAATGAACACATGCATTTAGGAGGAGAAAGGAATCAATAGAATTATGTACTTTGCCTTATCTATCTGCATGRAGTCAATTGGATTGAGGGAAAATATCATTAAAGAACTCCTCAGTGTCTAAAAGAAGAGAGTTACTTCATAATGTGTAGGATGGAAAAATATCTGGTTTAGACTTAAATTTGACTTTTTAGGGTGGCATGAATTACATAGTATTCAAAACATAATTAGAACCAGGAGCTATATCATGTATTACATGTTGTACAAGTTGATTTGCACTCACTAGTTATAACTTATATTTTATATGTCTTCTAAYATTTTAAGATTTCTAGATGGCCCACTGGGAGGTGGAGGCTTTCACAGGCTGAGATACAAAGTCAGGAAGAGGCTTTAATGATATCCTTTTTACCCCCTGGCTATGTAGCAAATTTAGGTGTTCAGTCCAGAGGAGTAAATTCAGGTGCCATCTAAAATTTAGGAGGTGCTAGAATCTCGAGTAAGATCAAATKACTCCTAAGAAGTAAAAGAGGCTGCTTAGAAGTCCTATTCTTTAAAAAAAACCCAAAAAATCAAACAAAAAACCAGAAGCCACTAACTAACCAAAAAAAACCCAAACCCAAACCAAACAAAAACCCCAAACAGCCAGGTAAGCGTTGGCTTTACTGTGCCAAAAGGGAACATGAATTTGGCAAAAAGGATTTGGCCATTCTGGAAGCCCAAAACAACTGCTTTCCTTTAATCCAAAAAGCATTTTAAATTTAAAGTTTCATGTCCACAGTAAAAAATTATATTCAAGTACAACATGAAGAGCTATCCCTAATGCAAAACTGGAAACATAGTAATAAATTTAATTAATAAATAAAAAGTATTAATATATCCACTAGACCTACCAAAATTGTTAATACATTTATTGAACTGTAATTAGAAGAAAAAGAGYGGGTATCTACAAGCAGCAGGAGCCTATCTGGGATAGAGGAGAAAGCTGAATCTTTTYTCTCTAGGTATTTCAAAAGACAATTGGATCCTTTCAAACACAAGTAGTGTAAGATAAGGTAAATTCCTTCCATCTCAAAAATGCTATGCCTTTGGACACCTATATATCTATTGAATAACATTTCCAAAATGTTACATTTTCTGCTAATAAGAAATATCTGAGAGTTCATATGTCATAAATCAATGTTCCAACCGTTCCCTTTGTGTTCAAGAATGATTCTAAATATTGATGCTATGCCTCTGTGGATCTCTTATAAATTAATTCAGTTATCTGAACAGTTTTTCATCTGGGGAATTTAGGTTTTTTGGAACTGCTTTATTAATAATATTCTCTGCATAATTTTTTCCCTTTCATTTCCAAGTCAACAGTCCAAATTTATAAAAAAGATGGTGAATTAAGATAATCACTACTTCTCTGTTTGTGAGAAGGCTTAAAATCATCCTTCTTAAAGATTTGATTTCTCATGGAAAAGAAATAGTAGGAAAACGAAGATTTTAAGCTGGAATTGTCCAAGATGAAAAAGTGAGTAAAATGAGAGATGAAGAGGAATCCATAGGACTTCATTTRCAAATAAGCAGAGTATTCATTTCGACATGCTATTTTTGAAACTGGTTAAGTCACAGGATTTTTGAAACAACACTGTTGACCTTTTATTTTTTTCCTTTTTTTTTGGCAACAAATAAATTAGAGGGAGAACCTCCCTAGTGCAGCTATACTTTAGTAATCAGGAGAGTGATCAAACTGTGCCCAACAAGAATCTTACATTTCTGTCACCAAAATTTCAGAATAAGTGCTAAATATACTGAAACCATGAGTTTTATCTTTTGGCAATACAGATTTCCTAAATAAATTAGCTATGTAGATTTCAGTAACTTCTGAATATTTTAACCAGAATATTTGTGAAACTTTGGACCTTTGGAAACTATTTCTATGGCATTATATTTACCTCCAAGCTAAAACACAAGTACAGAAATCTTTCCTATCAGAAAAAGGATAGAGATAGAAAACTGTGATATTTGTTCAGAAAAAGATCAATACTCATAAAAAACCCCTTCCTACTGAAATCTTCAAATAATAAAAACTGGATGCCAATCTATTTTTAACAAASATAAAATACATATTTCCTGTTGAAGATGTTATATCTAATATATAGAATTATGTACCTATGTTAATCAAAATAATGTAAAATAGAATAAATATAAAAAGTAAAAAAACCTGTAGTCAATACAATTCCTTGATGTTGTGGTGTATATTTTTGAGCCTGATAATATTGATAAAGCTACTTTGCCACACTTGATCTCAAACCTAAAAAAAAAGATCAGGAATAAGCTCATTTTGCCCAGTAATTTTTTAGGTTATGAGACAGGGTTCCTAATCAACAAACCATTTTCTGGTTTGTTTTTTGTTATGCCACCCCAAGTAGGCAGAACATTTAACATTAGCACAGAAGACACTTGTACCGGGTTGACCCTACCTGGATGATAGATACCTATGAAAGCTACTCTAATACTCCCCCTCTCAGCTAGATGGAGAAGAGAAAATATAACWAAGATTCATGAATTGAGATAAAGATAGGGAGAAAAATCACTTACTCACCAAATACTGTCTAGGACCAAGCAGGGTCAGCTTGGGGATATTATTTGAATTTATTACTAACAAAATCAGAGCAGGATAATAATAAGAAAAATTAATCTTAAAACCACCTTTCTCTCACCCTTCCTCCTTCCTAAGCTCTACCTCCTTCTCCTTCAGCAGCTAAGGGAGATGGAAAATGGGAGTTATGGTCAGTTCATACAAGTTGTCTCCATTACTTCTCAGGGGGAAAGCCTTTCACCTTCTCCAGTGTAGGCTTCCTCCTATAGGTGAAAGTCCTCCAGGAGTTTCTGCAACTTGAGTCCATCCCATAGGCAACAGTTCTCCACAAACTGCCACATGGGTCACTCTTCCATGGGGTACACTCCTTCAGGCACAGCTTGCACAAGTGTGAGTCCCCTGGAGGATCACAAGTCCTACCAAGACACCTGCTCCAGTGTGGGCTCCTCTCTCCACAGGCCTACAYGTCTCTGCCAGGTTTTTCCTGCGTTTACAGCCTCCTCTCAGGCATTCACCTGCTCCAGTGYGGATCTCCTYCATGGGCTTCAGGGGAGTTTCTGCATCCCCATGGTCCTCTATGGGCTGCGGGGGCACAGCTGCTTCACCATGGTCTTCACAACAGGCTGCAGTGGAATCTCAGCTCCAGTGCTTGGAGGACATCCTCCCTCTCCTACTCCACTGACCTTGGTGTTTGCAGAGCTGTTCCTCTCACATACTGTCACTCTGCTCTTCTCTGGCTGCAATTACATCTCTCCAATAAGTTTTKCTTGTTCCTTAAATAGGTTATCACAAAGTCATTACCACCATTCTTGACAGACTCAGCCTTGACCAATGGCTAATCCATCCTGGAGCTGCCTGGCAATGGCTCTGCTGGATATGGCAGAAGCTTCTGGCAGTTTCTCACAGAAGTGACCCTGCARCYCCCYGCTACCAAAACCTGGCCACGCAAACACAATATACAAACCTTACATCATCTTTGGAAAGCTGTTCTGAAGATGCACTGATGGCCAAATTTGCCCTCTGAACAAGACTGTAAGCCTCAATGAGACCCAAATATTGCTGCAGGATGGTCCTTGTTATGTGAAACCAAGTGCTTAAATACACTCATTGTCTCTAAATATGTTGCTCAAGAGGAAGTTTTTAGATTTCAAGTGAGCTTTTCAGAAGACAAAGCACTACTGAAGATATTTACTGCTCCCAAAACTTCTGAAAGTACAGAGCATTTATAGCCCTTTCTCACCCAAATACAAGACTCTGTCCTTATTATGATAGGGCACATTAGTTGTCTCAAATACTTACTGTTCTAATAATTGTAATTTGGATGGAAAATATGCTGTGCTGTGTGTAAGAAGCAGGATAACTTTGTCAGAAAGAAATATTTTCTGAGATCAACAATCAGAAGGGGAAGTTCTGCTCTACACTTGACTTCTTTATTGTCTTCAGCCTAGAACATTTTGTTTTCAGTCATCTTGCTGCTGATGCTGATCTATAATGTGCCTAGACTTTAATTTTTCTCTTGTCACAGCTACTGCTTAATGGTACACTGTACATCCGCTATGTGTTTCCCAGATRATGTATAATGCTATACGTAGTTGTGAATATCACCCATATGTACAATAAGACAAACTTTTGGGGTTTTATTTYCTTTCTTTTTTTTTATTCAATAGCCAATTCAATTCAATTTGTGCCAGCTTCCAGTCTTATGTACTGGTTTCCCCTTCTTCAGACCCAAGCTGGCAATTCTCATCCTGAATAGCTTTAAAATTGCTCATAGCAATCAATGACAACTGAGGCATCACTAAAGAATTTCGCTTATCTCCAAGCTCCAATTTAGATCTGCCATTAAGCCTGAGTAAGCCTGAGCTGTCACAGCATTGTCCCTCATCACATGCTGTAAGCACAAAAAGTCAACTTCAAAATAAATTTGTTCTATCCCTTACTACATTTTGTAATGGTCTAGTATGGACAATAAAGTTTACTGAAATAGGACTGTCAATCTTTGGAACATAGGTAACTATACAGACTTTTTATCTAAGGAAGGCTACTCTACCTCAAATCTGATCCACATTTAATCATTTCCTTATATTTCTTCTTTTATGCTGTTTGATCTTGTTATTGATGCATACTGCATTGCAGTGTAGAGCCTATTTGATATAAGCATGCATTTTAGAAACATCAAATTAAAACATGCATTTAAGTATGAGAAGAAAATATCTAAGTGTTTAAACACCTATTATATCAAACATATGAAGAATATAGSTGCTCTTCTGCAGTCTCTCTATAGAAACTTTCTTTCTTTGGGACAATATTCAGTCTAAAAGCGACAGTTGCAATTCTCTGCTGAGGTTGCATTTCTGAATTTATACTGAAATTTCAACTGTGTCTTAAAATAAGGTCTGGTAATTTTTTTGATTCTTTTTATTCTTTAGACTTTTTCTGAGCAGATTGAAGCTGAAAATAAAAGTGTGTCTTGGATTTTTTTTTACTTTATGACAGTTATCTGATTGTTTRGTTAAGGCCTAGTTTGAAGAAAAACTGCTGTGAACACTCATGATTTACAGTTTCTAAATGTTACAATATGCTTCAAATTAAACATTTATATGCTTCAAGTTGTTTTAGCATTTTTAGAAGATCCTAAATGTAGCATGAACAAGCTGATGCATTGAAATAATGGGTTTTGGTTGTGTCAAACAAACAGTAATCTGCTGGATTAAACACTTTTACCAACTCTCCTAAATAGCAGGGGGGAAAAAAATAAGAGGAAATGCTTGGTGATGAAATGAAGACAAGGAGGTCACTTACCTCCCTTACCTCCTGCCATCACAGGTGAAACAGCCTTGATTTGGAGAATATTATTTGATTTCCAGCCTAAATAGATTTGGATGGTGAGAAACAAAGCCAGAATTTACWGTGGAACTTCTACCCTCACCATCTTCTTTTTTTCCAGTCTCCACTTCAATCYTTCATTCCCAATTCTTCTACCCAGCAGCCTCTGAGCAGTGCAGAGGGCTCATGGGGATGTGGGTTGTGGTTKATAAGTAGCAGTTCCTCTCTGCTTCTTGTTTCTTCTCACATTTTCCCCCTGTTCCTGGGTGGGTTCTCTCCACTGTCCTTCAGGAAAACTCTGTTCCTGCCTGGGTTCTCCATGAGCTCAAATTCCTTCAGGAAATATCTATCTGCTCCAACAGAGAGCTCACCATGAGCTGCACTGTGTAGATCTGCTCCAGAGCTGTCTGATTTGTCCATGGGCTGCAGAAGGAATCCCTCCTCCTGGTGTCTTGATTACTCTCACACTCATTTTCCAAACCGGGATGTTTGTACTGGTCTCCCACTTTTTCTCCCCTCACTCCTCTGCCTTTCCAGCATATTTGTCCTTTCCTATTTTAATTAAATGGGCTTTTAACCTACAAAATGATCAGAAAGATTGATTTCAGGAATGCCTGTGGAGTAAGAATGTTCTCAATGTAAGTAAAGGCAAGATATGACACAAAAAATACATATTTCTCAGTGAAAAGCAAAAATGAAAAGACTATTATAGGATCTTCCCGAAGATATTTTCCCACATTTTTCAGTCTCCCAGTGCAAAATTTAGGTAATAAAAATGGCTGCGATTTTWAAATCATCCCAGAATGATCAGTATTTGTGTGGAAAGATAGGAGCGTATAGAGATGTGGTTTAGGAGAGTTTTTTGTATCATAGCTGAACATATGCACTCTAATGCATTCATTTATCACTCCTTCAATTTCCCAAATTATATCTCTTTTTAGGTGTTTTCTTTTTTATGGAGCTGTTGATTGCAGAAAGTTTCATCCTACCTTAACAAGTGGAAAAGGACATGGCATTAGATGTAAACATAACCAGACACAGATATTTCYGATTACCTGCTATTCATCTGCAATTATAGAAAGGTGAATAAATAAAAAGGAAGTGAACTGAAAAGCTTKCAGATGAATACATGTTATTATATATAGAATGCACAGAATACAGAGTTGTAGATTGAGACATCGGTTCTTAACATCTGTAACCTAGCCACAGTGACTGACAGGTTCGTTCTTCAGCGTTCAGCCCCCCGATGGWGAACCACGAGGATAGACCTTCTTAGGAGGTCTATGTAAATATGTTTTGACTATGCTGCAGTGGTTGATGCAAAAAGGGGGAAGTAAAAACAAATGCCACTAAATTTTTTAGAAAATATTGGTCTGGACTTCCATTAATGCTTTGAAAATTGTTTCATAAAATTCACTGCACAAAGGTGTAATATAAATCTATAGCTGGAGATCCACAAATACTGTGAACAGTCTTTCAGAGAGTCTTGCTGGTTTTCTCCCACAATGCAGTTATTTAAATGTTTGATCACACATTAATACAAACAAATATCTACTAACTCAGTCTCATTTTCATAGTTCAGATTTATTTTAAAGGAGAATATTGAATTTTCAAAAGCATCTAATGGATTTGATTCTTCTGTTARGGTTAGCCATTTTAGAATGTGAAGCTGGTAGAACGTTTTCCATTCCTCATTTTGTGCCTAAATGCTTAGGACTGATTATAATCAAGAAAAAAAATTGAGTGGAGGAACCATTTTTATTATATATTTATTATATTTATTATATGTACAATATTTATTATAAATATGTCACTGTCTCAAAATGTTCAATACTAGATAACAAACATATATATTCATATCATATGAATATAYATGAATATATATTTCCTAGTCTGTTCTAATATTCGCCATAATTCAATTAACTAGAGCACAGTAATTTAAATACAAATTAGTATATATATTAATTATATAAAAATTAATATATATGTACACTTCATAAAACCTATACATATTTTTTTTAATTAAAAAGTATATATGTGCACAGTCTAGCTTTTACAGCATAAACCTACCTGCAAGGGATCTTGTTTTAGAATTTTTACTTCTAATTAAGTCATGTCAGATTTGCTTTGCCTAATGGGCTGAATCTTGCAGATCAATATGTCTCTGAAGAATTCCAAGGTTTAGCTTCAATCCTTCCCTATGGAAGTAAAGCARCAAACTGTGGACAGTAAAGCCTGAGCAACATAACTGCATGTGCAGTGTGACTTCCATATCTTTGTGCRGTGCCTAGCAAATGTTCTAGCTCTGTCAATTAACAGCATTCCCTGGCAGAATCACTTTTGCCTTGTGTTCTCAGTTCAAAGCAGCATTGGTGGAGAAATCTAGTTTGTGAGCAATCTGTATCCACTTTGAACAGCAGTAAATGATGATACAAAGTGAAAGTCAGTGAAGATCACACCTCAGACAGTCGCGCTGCTCTGCTGTCTGGCATTCATTTCACAGTCTCAAATTCCCATATAGTATTACATGAGTTCTGAATCTGGTAAAAGGGGCTTAACTGATATCCTTGAGAAAAGAAACTGAGCAACCATGTCATTACAAATTCTTTCTGTAACAGAAAGAAACAAGATTTTGAATCTTGATTAGATGTCAGTCTCATTTAATTTTGGAGAAAAGTAGAGATCATTAGCCCAGGTATGTAAAAAACCTTCTAATTTATTATTGAAAAATTTAGAACCCAAATAATGGAAATATCATAAATGTATTTGGTTTGGCTTCCCTTGGGCCATAAACAAATACAGTGGGAAAATAAATGTTAATAGATAATTTGGGAATTTAATTTTTTTATGAACCCAGTACATTTCAGATCCACAGGCTATCAGTAATTAATATGGTATGAAGTAATAATAGACCTGCAGTGATATAAGTCCAGATTATCAAATTTGTAAAGAAGGAATATGGAGATTTAACTATAAACTGTARCTATTTATGTGCTTAGTTACTTGTTTCATTGTGTATTGGTATTAATGCTTAATCCTTAAACATTCCTATTTTGTTTCAGATGGCAGAAAATGAAAACATACTAATAATTACTGCTGATACCACTGAGGCAATTTAAAAGCTGTACTTTTGTATTGCTGAAACTAAAATTTTGACCATGGTTATTACTTGAGCTAAAAAACTAGTAAATATCTTCTTTCCACATGTGTACAATATAAATATAGAAATGATGCAAGCTTTAATGCATAGGATTGGTATATTTTCTGACTGCTTTAGTTAGTTTTGTTGAGTTTCGTCTGTGAACTATTATAGACTGCATTTCTTTGAATGAAAATTTAAAATACATGTAAAAATAAGGAGGTTACATAATTATATTAATTTTCAATCATTTTTATTTAAATAAATTCTGAAATATTCTCATTGTCATTCTAATGTTATTCTTCAATTCCAAAAGTACATGTGAAGTAGATCCATGCCTAAATGAGGATTACTCACAGCTCTTTGCAGATACTAAAAAAAGCTTACACATTACAGTTAATCTTACTAGCTAATACTTGCCAACAACATTTAGTAAGGGATTCAGAACAGATTCAGGAAGTTAAATTCAGGAAAAAAAATCCAAAACAAAATAATTCCTCAGAGTTATGAGATATTTTTATTGATATTAGCAAAAGAAGCACTAGAGCCTGCTAAATATAACAAGGGAACCAGACTGACTGAAAGAAAAAAAAGCTGCTTCAAAATCATTTTGCAGAAGTYGGTCCAGGATAGCCCAAGGACAAAAGTGACTGACAAAGTTCAGTCCAGTGACCAGTGCTCACCAACCAGGCATAAATAACCATGTCTGCTGCGTTTTCAGTTGATCTCTCTTAGGTGGCTTCATTGATAAAATGTAGGTGATCAGCCAAGGAGGAGAGAGATTGGTACTCCATTTTTCAAGGAAAAGCAAAAAAACCCTCTTTTTATAAACGTGTTTGTGGCATTCCCACTCTCTCTTACTTTAACTCCTGTTCTTATTTATGAAGGAAAAATTGACAAAACAGAAAAGCAGGTTTCCTCTTTATCATCCTATTTTTTTTCATGTACTTTTCCTTCACTTAAAGCCTTCTAAATTAGTGACTCTTTTGTTTACAAAGTGCTGACAGTTGCTGAAAACATTTCATCTCATAAAGCACAAAGAAGAATACAAAAGGAAATAGTCATAAAGGATTATTATTCTTTTTCAGGTTTTCCAGTACCTCTGCTTTCTTGGTGCTACATAACAATGCATTTTACATTACAGAACAAAATGCAATTTACAGAAGATAAGCTCCAAATAAAAGAAACATTTTAGATAGTTCTGTTTCCTCCCATATCTTTTCCCTCTAAGATAAATGGGCTTGGTAATGAGTAGCAGTTAAAATTTWGGTCTGTTTTCAAATCACACTCTTCTTTTGACTAAGAGGTTTCCAGATGATCAGAATTTAGATGTAAAAAGGCATCCAATCTTTCCTTTTTCCTTAAAAAGTTATTTACATCTAATGTTAAAGATTTTTGGATACTGATCTGTCCACTGTAGAACAGTACATTGTATTGTAGAAGCAAGAACCTATAAAATCTTAATCTTATTAAAATAGACATTTTCACGTTTGCACCATAAGATTGTTGGCATGGGGGAATATCCACACACAGYTTCTGAGACATTGCCTTTTCTCAGTCAGCAAACAACTTGTAAATATCAAATCACCAAATGAAGGGTCAAGGTGATTTGGAAAGTAAGAGGTGTTCAAAAGGAGATGAAGATTGAACTCCAATCTGTACCTACATTCTCAAAGTCTCTTTGACTGACAACCTCAAAAAGAAGGGAAAGCCATTCTTTTCCTTCTCTCTCCAAAAGACCTTGTAAGTACATAATTATCTTCCTTGGGTGGTCAGCTGGGATAACATTTTTTCTCCATCTTCCTATTTTCCAATCTAAGTCTGAAATATACTTTTTTTTTTTCTTGTGCTTACTGCCCTTCTAAGGCCTCCAGGGTAACAGAAGGTAAGAAATAATCACAGAATAAAAAAAAATCTAAAATACTAACAGAATGATAAATAATCTTTGCATCATTCATGCAAATCATGCACATGTTCTCTGCATGTGGCAATAAGAGGAGAACATGTTACATCTTTCTCAGTAACTAATATTATGCATGACCTGTTACAACTTTGTAAAACTACTGTGTGTTCCAGCTCTTCCTTTAGATGTCTGAAGATATCTAGAATACTAATTATAAAAATTTTTTATTTCAAAATCTTGAACCAATTTGTGTTTTCCCAAATCACAGTTTGTTAAYAAGAAGACCATACTCAACTTCTACCCTAGTATTTGATTTCTAATCATCAGTAGTGCTTAGTTGGACAAGACTATCTGTGGCCAAAATACCATGATATTCCCTTAGKACTGCCTCTCAGCCTACAACAGTCTGAGGCCTTGAGTGTTTCTGAGCTGGAATCGGTATTTTTGTCTTTGAAAATAACAAAAATCTGTTTTTTCATGGCARTTTGATAACTTGATAGTTGAAACAAAGCAGATATATTTATCTGAGGCCTAAAATCTTGCAAATGTATTCATTTTTTTATTCATCCCAGGCTATCTGGCATTTACTGAGTTTTCTGGAGAATATAATTGCAGGAGTTTGAGTTTACATTAGACACATTATTTGCCTAAGACTTGAAGGTTATGAAAGACCTAATGGGATCGTAACAAAGACCACAGTKGGAGAAGCAGGGAGGGGACTTGGTATACAGTGCTGAGTGGCAGCAAATATATATATGACACACAGTGACTTCTAGTTTGTAATTACTGTAATTACTTAGTTCAAAACTAAGTGGAGGCTGAAAATCTTTGTCTCCCTACCATATCACAGCTATGAGGGACAGCTCCTGCAGAAAGCAAGAAGACTCAAAGACAACGTGACACACTGCAGTGCCTTTTTCGTGGCTCTGAGAGGTATCTTTTATCTTACACAAAATACTGTCCATTTCCTGGTGTTGAAAGCTTGTACATATACATGGAGTGAATATTATGCACAACCATAAAACTGGTAGAACCCAGTTCTTTAAGAATTTTCCCAGCAATGCTAAATTCTGCCTAAAGAGTTCATTCCTACTGCTTAGACAGGAAAAGAGTTTTGAGCAGTTTTCGTCCAGCCACCTYTGAAATCTCCATCTGTTTGAAATGATCATTGATATTTGAAATCCAACTCTTTGTTTTCTACATCATCCTGACATCCTCAGCAGCAAAGACCACAAAGAAGTGGAAAGTAAGAGGATAACCAGAAGAAGCTCAACTAAGTGAAATTCAGATGGCTGGGAATTCTTCTGTCTTGAGTTATATAAAATGTTTGACATATAAAATGAGTGTCAGCTGGCAGGTATAGCAAATCTGCACCWGCGTGGAGCTAGTAGAAATTGTCAAAAGTTCTTTATTTCCCTGTCTATCTTTCTTGATGATATGAAAACAAAGAGGTTTCGATTGCACAATTGAAGCTTTGCAATCTCCTCAGTGAAGTAGCATAAAAGGGGATGCAGTACTTTTACTGCAATTTTACTGCAGTCTTTTTCCTCTGCAAAGASCAGAATGGTATGCAGCACTTGATGTTTTATTTCATCTTAAACAATGTAATTCTTTGGTACAGCAGSAATTTCTACCTGTCCTAATTTATCACAGACAATAAAAGTCTGTTCTTTTGGCCAGCGCTTTGACAGAAAACCTTCTGAGCAGACCACTGAGTTGCTGCAGCACAGTGTAGTCAAAACATTTTAATAGATGTTTTACTCRCTACCTCACATAGTATTTTAAGTTACAAGGCTTTATGTATAAAAWTTCTTAAGTAGATTCACCCATATAGATGCAGAGACATTTTTTATGCAAGCAAAAAATCTGATTTAGACYACAGTCTGAACATTTTGTAATTTTAGCAGGTATTTTTTAGTGGTTCTGTAATTACCTGGAATTGTTTGCCTCAAAATTTTCTCATCGCAATGAAAATTTTTATCCTACCTTTACCCATGAGAGGGAATTTAAACTAACATGCAAAAACCCTCCAAATTTCTTGGATACATTAATATTACAATGAACAAATGTGTTGATTTTCAGTGATCTGACAGAATTTATCTGAAAAACTAAGCCATAACGTGGATAGAAAACAATTTTTAAACTGAAAATGTTAACGAYGGAAGAAAAAAACCTCTATAATAAYCTTTTCTATGTAGAAAATATTTTGCTGTTTCAAGTTTCTTTTTTTTCCTTTTACAAATGTAGAACAAACCACATGGCCATCAGAGTCAAAATACTAAAAAAATAGTTTAGAAATTTTTTAAAAGTGAGATTTACTGATAGTGCTGTTATCAGTGTGCAAATATTATTCTGTATTAGTTTAAGTCTTATCATACCATTTTGTCTGAGCTATAAGATCTGCTAAACAGTGCTCCACAAGAACAAATGAAGGCTTAACATGAAACAGATGCCTTAATCAATGGAATCAATAAATATATTTGAAAAAGTGGAGAAAAGGCTGCAGGTCAAATGGATTCCCCGTGGGATATACCTAAACCTCATCAAGTGATACTTTCTATCTCTGTAGAATTCTGCAGTGACTGAAGAAAAATGATGTCAAAATCCGTTGCCTTGTTTATTCGGAACTTCTGAAGTGGACCTCTAACAGGCTGGGCAGAAACTGGTTTCCTTCATTTCCATCTTGGATTTACTAGCAGCTTGTCCTTCAAATCTCTTAATTGCTGTATGTGCTATTCTCCCTGTAAGCAAATATTTTCTCACTTTCTCACTAGGGCTCAAGAGAAATAATGTGAAATTATATAAAAGTGAACATGAAATCCCAGAAAGTAGGAGTCAAAATGGAAGAAACCTTTACAAATCATTTTGGCYTAGAGGCAGCCTCAGCTGCATTTCCATGATGAGGAATGCATGTTTTTCTAAGATGCTTTTTAAAACACCTAATAATGGCCATTTTSCAGTCTCTCTTAGCAACCTGATCAGCAACTTGCTCAGGAACAGGTTGTGCAGAGCTTTGGTTAGGAAAAGCCATGAAGTCTTCTTTTAGAGGCAACAGAGCTTCTTCTGGGCAGATACAAGAAAAACTCTCACTCACATTCAAGCCTCTCTACTGAGTCTGGCAGAGTGTAAAGGATTATGACACATTTCATTTGGAAATCACAGTTTACCCTCATGCCAGCATGTGGAGCTCAAGATGCCTTCTCATGGCCTTCTGCCCCATGTAGTCGCTTTCAGCAAAAGGGCAGGACAGCAACATTAAAAGCCAGGAATCCTTCTAATTGCAACTTTTGGCAAACATTCAATCTGATTCTTCTAGGTTATATTTTTTTTCYTTTCTAATTACCTATCTATCTATGTGCAAATGCAAATCTATGCATAGTGATTTTTTTATAGATTCTGGTTTTGAATATTGCAATAATCCAAATAATCCACTAACAAAAAAATAAAAGCRGTCATCCTTGCTCAAAATTCACCATGGGATTTATGCTCATAGACATGTCTTTCATTAGAAGACCAGCAAGGTATCCTTTGCAGTAAAAGAATCATTAGAGTAGTTCAGCCCAAGTAGTGTTTAATTAAAAGATGTTTGCATAACCAGTGTGGATAAAATCTCAGATTTACAAGAAGATAATGAGAAATGAACATATGTAAACATGTACAAAAATACTATATGAGGTAAATTTTTATTAAAAGAAGTTTTTAAGAAAAASAAAGTATGAACAGCAAGTTAAAACAGCAGCACTTAGAGGAACTAGTCATGCTTTGAGGTATGAAATACATACAAATATATGTGGTGTAAGAGAAAGAGAAAGAAGAAAGAAATAGAGGCCATTCAGGGCTTTAGCACCCTGAAGGACAAATTAGTCAAATTAAATTATCCAGGAAACTTATGACTTTCTATGGGAAAATTTGATGTTTTAACTGTTGTTAAAAGTAATTCCTTATATAAGGTCGTTGAATGCAATTAATTCTGCACAAGTTAAATTTTTAAATGGTGAAAATCTCTCACAGGATTAAATTCAGATTTGATTTAGGTTTTGGRAAATATCTAGTTCCTAGTTGTTCTTCACCTCTATTCCAAAAAATACGTATTCAAGGTTGTTGCTAAATTTTCATTCCTCTTCACCTAGCAGATAACTGGGGATTTTTGATGTTTTCAACTCCATATCTTTTCTTCTATTTTGATACTTGTGAAATGGAAAAAAATATCAACATATGAAATGTGATTAAAAGGYCAAAAAATTGTTTCTTAATCCACAGAAATAGTAACTTAGATAGTGTTGGGGAAGAAGAAACCCAAAAATATCCCCTCTTCCTAAACAAAATAATAACTCAAGCCCAAACTCAAAATGCACCAGAACTAATAGTTAAATCTGGAATAAAATATGAAAGCATCATTATTTATAGCATTTCTAAAATCTCTATTTAGTTCTAAGTCAAAAAGATTTCCAGTTAGACTTGTACTGGATTTCAGCACATCATTAGGCTTGGCATGCAGTATCCAAACTAAGCCCCTAAGATTTTGTGCTGTACTTTATTTAGATATGGATGACCAAAAAACTCATCAAAAGTACAAGTTCTCTTACATTTTATTAAGATAYGGGTTGATACAGTATTTAAAGGGTAAGCTTGCTCACTTCATACTTCACACTGTAAATTCCTCCCTGTGGTAAGTATTCACGTGTAGGGTTTTTTTCCCACAATTTTCTATTAGTACATGGTTTAATACTGAATGAAGGGTGGCTACCATGCTCACTATCAAAGATGACTATTCAGGATAAGACCAAAGATTTTTTGCCTAATTATTTTCTCTTTCCTACTCTATCTTACCCCATGCAAGAAGGCATTTGCTCTTGTTTCATGAGGTGAAACACGAGGTGTACTAATACTTCCAATAACTCTAAATATATGCATGGATGAGCTACTAAAATTTGCATTTTTTATAACCCTTTATATTGTGTTATGTATAATGTCATTTTTTATTTACCTGCATTCCATCTTGAACACAGCTATAAAACAGGGTTCTTAAATGTCAGTAATAACTCATACCACCAAGAATATGAAATGAAGGGCAAAGCTTACGCAAAAGTAAATTAACTGAATTCAAATTTTATCAGGGATATGTAGGGAAAATGTTTTGCTRTGGATATGATAGTGAGTTATCTGCCTTTTGCATTTACCCACCCTTATACTGCAGACTCAGGCGGGATAAGCTATATGCCATAATATACTACAGGTAAAAAGAGACATTCTTCAATCACGTTTGACTGCATTCAGTGGCATTGTGTAGAAGTCAGAGAGATTGTCTACTGCAGCTACGCAGAGGCACTCAACTCCGTAGCATAATTAAAGGGCAGCAGGCTGCACGTCTCTACACAAATTAATCTGGCATTCAGCAGTACCTAGAGAGTATGGGTACCAGGAGTTTGTTCAAAGGCAGCCTTTGGAGGACAGGCAGAAACCCATGCTGCTGCCTGCTGTGCCATTGTTTGCAGCTACCAGCTATGGGCATGGCTGACTGGAGGAGCCCAGAAGATAAAGCTAACACATGTGTCTCAAACACCAATTGTTGGATAGCCATGGAACCAGCCAAGGATTGATGATGAGAACATAGTGCTAACTGACAAGAAAAACAGGATGTGCCTGTTTTATACTTTAGTCAAAAATATGGAAAATCAGTTATAAGCAAAGGGTAGTTTTAATACATCCAATTTTATGGCAGAGTTATTTCCCATGTATTGATGCTTTTTCCCAAGTCTATTTTATAGCYCATGTTGAGCCTCAGTCTCTTATATGTTTACTGTTATTATCTTCATATTGATAGTTTAAAGCTAGCTCAGACATTTCTACACAGGTTTCAGTCATCTATTTTTTACTTCAGTCCACATATTTTAGAGGCCTAACATAAAATTACAACCTTAGGCACCATGGTTTTATTCTGCCAATGAATCTCTAAAATTAATTAAAAATACACATATAATTTGAAAATCAAAGCACAGCAAAACATTTGGTGACAGAATTCATAAAACATAAATTACTATAATATCACATGCTTTCCTTCCAGGGTCAAAGCACCATGTTGGCCTTATTGTGGTATATAAATAAAACTATTATCAGTTGCTGAAAATTTCCCTTTATATTTTCTACTAGGGAAAAGCTAAGATTTCCATTAAATTTTGTTTTTTACAGCTGAACTAGGAGGCTTCCAGTGTGCCTCCATATTGGTAGTCTGAGAAGAAACAAGTCAACATAGTAATAGTCAAATTAATGTCTGAAACTAATTCAACAGAAAAATCCCAGGCCTCTGCATATGAACCCAYAATGGACAAATAGATTAATACTTTCATGAATCATTCCTCCTTTAAGGTAATCTGAAACCAATCTGCACTCAGAAGTTATCTGATCTACTTTCTATGTTGACTGATTTTCTGAAGTTACCAACTTCAAGTCATCTACTAAAAGATGTGGTTTTGGCAGAGAATATCTATTATGTTTCTGTTACCCTTTTCTTCAACCAAGAATTCTAAAGTATAATCAATAAACTGCATCTCAAAATGTCCAGAAATACATTGCTTGAAGAAATTAGGAACAGCTTCAACAAATTATTTTTATATTTCTCTCAAAAAAAATGCCATTATGCTGCAGCAACTAATTACTTGAGGTTTTTTCTCCAAATACAAACGTTCTTCTTGCTATCATGTAATTCTATTACCATGAAAAAAAGTACAGATATTTTTATTGTATAGGATCCATGTTTGATACAAAGAAAATATGGAAAAGATTGTTATCCTTCTTTTCTGTTATATAGGAGTCTTTAAATTGGCTTTCTGTTCTATATTTTCTAGTTCTTTAGAGACCATAGGTAAAACTAACAATTACAGCAGTTGCACAGTTGACACCACACAAGTCAATAGATCAATAATCATTARTATCAATTTGTACGCTGGCCCTAATACACAAATCTCTAATGCTAAAAAGTATGCTTATGTTACCTTTGTATATTCATAATAGACAAAGTTCTGCCATGGGTACAGTGTGTTTTTCTAAAGCAAATTAATTTTCTTTTCTTTTTCTCCACTAAATCACTAATCATGTAACTAGTTTATTTGAGTAAAATTTCCCAAGCTAACCTCTGCAGCTCTTGGATTAATGCTTCAACAGAAACTTGAAAAGTCTCATCAGCTTTTTCTACACTGTTGAATGGCTTCCCAATTTATTGATCATCTTTARGTGAGGAATTATTTTTGACAGACTATGAATCTTTAGCTGAACAACTAGTTAGAGAAATCAGCTGCTTAGAAAGAAACAAATCATACTTATTCAAATCAGAAATACTCAGTGAGAGAAAGAAAAATAGAAATACAATATTATTCTCCCCCAGTATAATCACAATGAATGACATAATCTTTAAAACTAATTTATTTTGTGCTTCTTTTTTCAAAGGCAATGTGTCTTATAGATAAAATACTTTTCTTTCTTACAGGATCAATCCTGATAAAATTGCAGCAATCATTAAAAATATGGTCCTGGTTAGAAAATTATTCTTTAGAAGAGAATGTATACAAGAATCATTTGAACKGTAGCTCCTATGAAGTTAAACTATTTGGACACAGATGAATATGGACTTAAAATTTGAAATAACTTGACTTTCTTTTGAAATTATGATCACATGAATTGTTGATGAAAAAAGATTTTTATGCTGTTTTCTTCTATCAATGATTGTTGCCTCTACATGGATCCTAAACATTTAATGAAATAGATTTGAAACAAATCCATGCCGTTTTGGAATCAATACACCAGCTGTCATATGCATGCATAATAGTCTCCTAGTGAGTCTAAAAAGAGGAAAAATTTTGCATTCTATGTGTTCTTTTCTCCACTAATAAATGAATATTAAATAGAAAAGACTAAACTTAGAGCTAAGATTTCTTAACTTTCATCTCAACAGCTTTAACAGTTTTCAATTCAACTGCAAATGTTTTCATATAGCAAAACTTGACATAAAATCTTAGACTAGCTTTTTTTTTTTTTTTGGAAGAGAATAAGAGACTGAAAAGTTTTGGAGGAATATACATACAAATTTGAAATAATATAAAATTATGAAGGGTGAAGTATTTTTTTGTTAGATACCATAAGTAAAATCCAATGTTCTAATTTACCCTGTTTTTGTTACAGCAATGATCCATCCTGACATGAAGTTCATGTGGTCTGGGAGGTGAAGAAGTGTATTTTACAYAGGGATTTAAGTCATATTTCCTACCTGATGTCAATTATGTAGCCAACACTTWTTTTGAGTTTAACTAACACTGCTCAGAAGCACTGGATCAATTTTCCTTAGCCTGTTCCACCAACWGCTCACTCATGACTCCTTTCCTGGAGCATGGAAATATCTCAGTAATTTTGTTTTTATGTGACAATTGTTTCTCTGCTTTTTGCATACTTAAATATAGTGTTTGTCTGATTTAACATAAGCAACTGCTGGATGGTAACATAAATTGACTGGATAAACAGAACAGACAGTGTYTCTTCTCTGTGGTCTTTATGTGTGCACTGGTTTCCATAGGTGCTGGAGGTTTCCTGATAGATTTATCAATAATGGTACTAAAGAAGCTTCTCTTCTYTTTTAGTTCATTTAAACACCTTATGGGATTTCATATAATATGTTTATACAGGAGAATTTGTTAAACTTCTAAACACAAAACAGCTTGGATTTTTTTCATAGAATCTCTTTTTAAATTCATGCCTTTTTTAATTTGACAGTTACTCAGCCAGCTGTGTCAGGATCAAATGTATTCTTATGGTAAGATTCTTAACATAATATGTAGGAAAAATGAACACTAAGTATTCTACAAACAATGTATCAAAAGCTTTTGTCAGGTGATTTATAAGTCATTACTTTACCTATTTATTTTCTGAGTTTCTGACAAATGAGATACTGTGGGACTAATGGAAATTAACACCAGAATTAGCAGCAAACTTGAATTGGTATAGTAAGATTGGTTGATGAATTTGCAAAATGCATAAGTGGAGAGACTATGGCCAAATACCTCTTCAGAGACTGAAGAGTGATTAGGTGGCAAGAGCAAATGGAGAATCCAGTAATATATTCTTTCAGCAGCGTGTTTTACTTTTAATTTGAACTTGTGTGACTGCAAATTCCAGTTATTGGTTTTCATTATATGAGCTTTATAAGCAATCAAAACCTGATTTTAGAGGCAATTTTCTCTGGTGAGGGGACCTTAAGAGACTGGAAGCTTCATGCCAAGAACCTTTGCAAGTATAAAATAGTAATCTCAAGCCCAAGTTAACTACATGCACTTCAGTTTATGAACATTAATCATAATATTCAGCATAATTTTAATCTAACGTAATTAGGTCAGTGTAACTAATTATCAGTTAGGAGATGCATGGCTACATGTGCCCTTTCTTACAATGAGAATCCAAGAGCATGATGAAGGCTTTTGAAATTCTGTCCCCTTGTTAAATAGTCAAAGTATCAAGATATTTGAGACAACACATGTCCAATTTTGCCTACCTCTAGAAGAAGATGGAAGGGCTGACAAATGACTAGCCAATAAACAATGGCTTATAAGTAGCAATTTTCTGTTAAATTGAGGGATTTATTGCAGAAACTGAGTTGGGAAGAAGATCGCAATTGACCGATTAGACTGAAATCACACTTTTAGAGCTTGGGTAGGAATATCATCCATGTCCACTTAAAAACAGATTTATATCGAAATTATAGATTTTTGTATTAATTCATGTCTTCTCAGACTTCATTTTGTTGTCCATTACCATTTCTTTCAGCTTAGATGTATTTTGTGTAGATCTTTTGCAGAGCTTTCGACGTGAATGCTGTGATATTTAGGATTATATTTATTGAAAGAATTTGAAAGCTGATGATAAAAATGGTTACTGCTTCTGGCTTTTGTTCGTGGCTGCTTTTCTACATTGGCACACAGAGAATGCTTATTTTTCTGTTGTTGCCATGAAGACTGAAACCCTATCTTTTATTCAATAAAAGCTTAGACCTTTTGTTCAATAAAAGTTAAGTATTGCAAGCTCACAATAACACCTCTCAGTTTGCAAAGATGCATTCTACATACATTTTTACATACATAATTTAAAAAGAGACGTTATTGTTTCAAAACCAACAGTACTTTTAGGCTTGGTTCTTATCTTTGTTATATAAAAGCTTATGGGTAGATCAAAGACAATATACTATCTGCTTCATCCAGTGCTCTGGTAGTCATTACCTTCTTTTACTCCCTGTGTTCATACATATTTACAAAAAAGCAGGATACAGAAAAAAAATCCTTCTACGAAAGTGAACTTGTTCTGCTTATTTAGAAAAACATATTTATGTTACTGCAGTTGTATTAAAAGTATTTGGAACAGTGCTCAGTAGCCATCAGCTGAATTTAGTTTTCAGTAGATTGGTATGATAWTATTACTTACATAAATTAGTGCTCCTGCTGAAAAGCTTAAGATAGCTGAAAATGAAGAAYAAAAATGTATCAAAAAACAGCAGAGTAAGAGGATCAGAGGAGCAGGGGGTTGTAACCTGCATGAATTGATACAGTCACAATGGTAAAGTATATTTGAGAGTTTATAGGAATACAACTAGAGAGTTCTGAGCAGAACAGAAAAATGATAAGAAATAGACATTGTCTCGTGTTTAATGTTAAATTTTCAACATATCATGAAACTTGGGTGATTTTTTGGCAGTATTAAAATTCCTCTGAACTTTTAGGCCAATGTTAGGATTTCATAAGTATTAGAGTTATGGTTTTTGATCTACGTGTGTTAGCAAGACTACAGCATCTTCTTTTAGGATTTTAGGAATCAAACCTGTGAATAGATCATTATTTTTCTTTGTATTTCACAGCCGGTGCAAGAAAGGAACATTAAATATTATTACTATACTAGTAAAGGGTATATGACGTTCAAGAGTACACTGCAGTATCTTCTGTGGTGCAGGGAGTCTGAATTATGTCAAAGTAGAGAAAAATGCTGAGTAGAGTCTAGAGCTTAAAATGAGAATTTTCCTTTCTAATTTTGTTGTATTTCCACCCAGATTATCACTTGGACTGCTGCTTCTGAATCTTGTGGAAGCACTTAGAATGCCCCTAATATATCCCTATTTTTAGTGGAGATAGGTATACCTAGCAAAGTTCAAGAAAAATTGTSTGAGGACATGCTCTAAGTTGTCTTTGTGCCCCGAGACTCCTGTGGCCTAGGTCATACTCAGAAGGTCATACAAAAGACTAGAAAGAGATAGTCTCATYTTGCACTTTTGAAATCACTCTTCTGAGTTATAAATCTTTCAATGAAAAGAGGCAATATGATTCTATGAGACCTTAATGGAGACACACATTTTAAAGCTTCTCCCATTCCTCCTTTTTTCAACATTTATTGAAATGCATTCTGAACAGAATAATGCAAAGCATTGTAAGCTGAATCACTTTCACAGGCCATGGCCCTTGAAAGATTCACATTGCTAGGGAAGATGCTTCCAATCTATTGACATTTAATCAGTCATTATTTGGAAGGGAAAAAATATTCAATTGCTAGAAATTAGCAAATAACACAGGTAGGCTTTAGGCATGTGGGACGAAGGCTGCTTCAAGGATGTGCTGAAACAAGTTAACATGTGAGAGAGCCATGTATCTGTAATCTGAGAAATCAAAACATTAGTTTTTGGAAGAAAAATTGAGTGGATTTCTGGATCTGTGCCATGTTTATGCAACAGGGGACTGCAATGGCCTGCTCTCTATTTAGGCTACAAAAAGGTGTAAATTTGTGATAAGTATGCCGTCTATTCTATTCTCAATGATATTGTTTATTCATTGCTGAAGAATTCAGTCTGGATATATGCAGAAACACAACAGTCTTTTTACCACACATTCATTCTTGACCTAATTCAGGTTAAAAGCAAACATTCTTTTCAGTACAAGAAATCAGATATCCATCAGGAATTATTCAAATGAGTAATTACAATTTTCTGTAAGCATATATTCTTAAGGCATGCGAAATCAGCAAGAGTGCAGCACAGTGCTTTCCTTACACAGAGTGATTTGGACCAGGAGTTGGTAAAATTTCAGTACTTCAGCCTGATCAGTATGACTTAATTGCTAAAGGTGAAAARCAAAGTTTAGCCCATCCACTCGTACAAATCTGCTCATGGTACTGATTCTAGAACTGTGAATGTAAAATCTTTTCAAATGGCTTCCATTGAGTCAGCCAGCCAGTGTGCAACATTTTTATAATTGTGTAGTGGGATCTTACCATTATGCTCTCCACATTTTYTCAAAACATTGTTTTATCAAGCACTGTTCTGAAAATCAAAATCTTTAACGAATCATGCAGTCATTGTCACTAAAATCCAACTATTTTTCTGTTAATATGCAAGGCAGTAGAATCTAATTAACATCCCCTTAGGTTTTACTGCTAACAGTAAAACCAGGTTTTCAGAGTCAAGTAACAAATACGACAGACAGGGAGAAATGCCAGAAGCATATATAGCAAATAGGAGCGGCATTTTGCCCTTTTTACATAAAAGTTTTATTGACCATAGAGGCGAGACAAAGTATAAGAAATATAAGGGGCCAGCACATCTGATATAAGTCAACATCACAAGTCAAARCTCAAATGAGGATATTGCGAGTTCATTTTGAAGATCTCTGATATTTATCAAGTGAATTTTGTTATTCTGGAATACAAGGGTGAAAGAAAGGAAATCAGGGACATTGGTCTGAAGCCATTACAAATGACTGGAAATATTTCAATTTTTATCTTTAGACGTAAAAATTTATACCTCAGGAATAACTGATTTTTACTGTGCCTCAATCAGTGAAGAGACTGCCATTTCTTTATTTCATTAAATAAGATTAAAACAGTTTATATTTTAGAGGGTGAGTGGAGTTAGTCAGACTATGTGCTAGAAAATTCTTAAGTATATAAAATCCAAATGTAAATAAAATCCTAAATCTTTTTTGCTTGGCCCTCTATTTTTAGGCACATGTAAGCCCTCAATGGATGTGTGCTCTGAAGATAAAACCAATAAAACACAAAGTGCTGTATGAAAAGAAAGAAAAACATCTGTACATTTYGATTAAACCCCATAATCCCATACATAATATTTTGCATACTTTTTTGTTTTATTAATTTCAATTTTTCTTCAAGGTTTTCCAATTCTTTAATTAAATATTAATAATAGAGAAGGTGATTTGCCTTCTTAGCACTCAAATATTAAATTTAGGGAGATTAATAGAACTAGTTTCTGTTAATTATTGTTTAAGTGGTGTCTGTCTGTCTATCTATCTATCTATCTTTCTGAGTGGACTTACCAATTTCAGAAAAAAAATGTTTTAAAAGACTGTGGAGTAAATTGTGAAGGTTTGTGTAACAGAACCAATTTATATGATCTGAAAATTAAATTAATGTAGGAATTAATACTCAGCAAGTCAAACCCAGTAAATTTTAAAATATTTGTTTCAGGTATGATGACTAACTATTTACATGGAAGAACAGTTATATTCTGCATATTGAAGAAGTATTTTTGTGGAAAAAATAAATCAGGGATTTTTAAAAAGCCTCTTTGACAGCAGAGAAACTGAAAAAAAATTTTTTACTTAATAAGGAAATATTTTCTAAGACAGGAAAAGCTGGAAATTATTAGATATTAGTAATCCTTATCTGGGAGTTTGAAAATATACTRATAAATGTTGATAATTTTTTTTCTAAGCTCAAATTTGGCACTTTTTTTTGGGGGGGGAGGGGGGAAGAAAAGAAGAAACCGACACCCAAACTCCAACAGTAACAAAACCACCACAGTTCTGACAGTTTTGTACCAAATTCTTTTTGTAAGACCTTCTAGAAATCAATTTATTGACCTCACTGGACTTTGCCTCTACTTTTGTATTTATTAAGTCATAAAAATATTCCAATGTCATGTATTTTCACCTGGGTAATACTGTTTTCTTTATTAAAAGGTTTAAGGTATGCTAAGCAATCTACCAGGAAGAAATATGAAAACACTTAATGTTACCTGTCATGGGTAGCTTTATTACAGCTAATAAGTCACATTATATAGAAAATCCAAAAATTTTATTAACACATTATCTTTCTAGCACTTGCTTGCTCAWTAAGATCCTTTATAAGTTATCACCCCCTGAAATTACTTACTGTATTCCTCAATTTCATTAGGAAGAATTATAGCTCTAAGAGAAAGAAGCAAGGAAAGAAAGGAGTGCAGCAGCAAGAGACAAACACTACAAATAACCACAGTAGGAATAAATGACACTGTCTAYATATCTTCATGGTGAATAGAAAGGTGAGGAATTAAAAATATTTGGTACTTTTATTTCTCAGTGGAAGACAGAAAGATATAATGATGCGTGAAGTATGCTATTTCAGGAAAGAATTGGTCATGCGAACATTCTCCCTCTGCTTTCTTTATTTTTTCCTTTTACATTTGTATTTAATTTCTGTGGATATTCATTCAATGAAACACACTAACACTTTACAATCTTCCTGATGCCTGAAACAGAGAAAAGTAATTAATTTTTTTTTATAAAGCAAAATTCAGAAGAAGTTTTCATAATTACTTATCAAGCCTTTTTACACTGGTCTGAATTTTGCACTCTGAAAGGTTTTAGTTTAATTTTGCACCTCTGAAAGGTGCAAGTTTTATCAAATTCAGTTGGAAAATCCACTAATTCAGTGACAGGATGCCGTGATGATCAATGAAATACTGCTTTAACAACAGTATTTCAAGGATTGCAAGGATCTGGGTAAGGGGCATACTGAATGAAAAAGCCATTCTGGAGGAGAATATYACCATTATACAGTGGTTTGATTAGAAAGTAACTCAATTTATTAAGCTGTATTGGAAGTTTCAATTATTCTGAAAGGAGTTAACAGAAGGATCTGAGGAAATAGAAATATGAAAAGGAGGAAAATATTAAGAAAACCTGACTATAAAGAGTAATTTGAAGGAAGTTTATCAAAGTAACATGATCTAGAAATCTATGGAATCTTAACATGTTAGGAAAAACACATCAAATATACTTATTAAATTATAATAATTTAATAAACCTCAGCAAAAAAACAAACAAACAAAAAAAAAAAACAAAGAACAAACAGAATTCAGACTGTTTCTTTTCTTTTTTCTTCTGTTCTTTTTTTCTTTCCAGTGCTCTGGGACTCATCTGATGGCTGTGTCAGTTGTTCCCAAAAAATTATAAAAAACCTTTGCCAGAATATAATGTCATAACTTGCATAATGAGTAGCCTTCCTAACCCTTTGGTTTAAGAAATATATCTCATCTTACAGAAACTTTTCATGTGGAGGGATAGAATGTAAGAAAATAGTGCAGAAGGTAGTCTCACACCTGAGGAGCTGCAGCTGCACTAATCACCAAAGATTAGGAACAGGCCTGCCCTTAAYAGGCYGCAGCTGTGTCCAATAAGAGTGGAAGTTTGTTGGTTGTGCTGTGAAGAAGAAAGAATCAGTGCTGTGAGGAGCTGCATATGAGAAATCACTGAGAAGGTATGGGGCTTTTGCAATGAGATGACAACATTTTCATTTCGTTTTAGCAGAAATCTTGATATGCTTTGAGAGCACATGAATAGAAGCATGTTTTTCTGTTCCTTTGTCACAGTGGCTTCTACTCATATTTTCAATGCACTTTCTATGGACCCTTTTTGTGCTTATCCTTTTGTCTTTTTTCTCTGAATATTTTAGCTTTTTAAAGTTTATGGGCAGGGTAAGCAGAAATCATTGGCGTTCAAGGTGAAGCTGTACTATTTGCTTACATAATATCTCTGTGGCACCTCTAGTATTACTTTGAACTAAGGCTTCTATATATATGTAAACAATTTTATTCTTGGTTCTTCTCTGATGTCATGCAGTTTTCTTTTTTTATCTTTTCCTTCCCTGAATCCTACAGTTAAATTTGAGTTGGTAGTTCAATAAACTCCTTTACTCTACTAGGTTTACTTGAAATCATTTCAGTTATATTGGCACAAGCTAAAAATTAATTTGAATCATCCTCAGACTTTCTGCCCCTCTGCTCTGGTGAGACCCACCTGCAGAGCTGCATCCAGCTCTCGGGTGCCAGCACAGGAAGGACATGGAGCTGCTGGAGTGACTTCTGAGGAGGGTCATGAAGAATAGAGGAATGGGGCATCTCTCCTACAAGGAAAGGTTGAGAGAACTGGAGAAGAGAAGGAAAAAATATATTGGAAAAAAGTTTCTGTATTCCCGGAATGTTCTGGAGAACAGGACATATAGTGCTAATGCAGCATCCCAAGGGAATATGCTTGAGGCAGCAGCTTTGCCAGCTGCCTTTCTTCTCTGTCCATGAGACAATGTAGGACAAGAGAAACGCAGCTCATGTTCTGACTCAAAATGAACACAGGTCATCAGTTTCTGCCTGTTGCCACTTGTCCTATTGCTTGACACCACTGAGAAGAGCCTGGCTCCATCCTCTTGACACCTCTCCTTCACATATTTATAGACATAGAGGAGGTCTCTTTCAATCATCTTTTCTGAGGCCCTATTCTGGATGTCAAATATTGAGGCTGAATTCAGGTTTGCTGCATGGAAGAAGCCTATCAAGCAAGTGGGTGTAAACTTAACAGGGTTATTTGCCTTAACTAGCTGGAGAAATAGCGTGCTGCTTTTTGTGCAAGAAAGCTAATTAAAGTGTAGTTATATTAAAACTAAAAAAACTCTACTATAAAATGCTTGCCTGTATTTACTGTATGGAGAATGAAATAGGAGGTTATGTTGAAAGACTTGTTTCAGCCAATGCAATAGTGAAGAGTATATCAGTCATCTGAAGCAGAAAAAGTGCCTATGACACAGGACRTGTAGGGCTCTGTTCAGATGTGCTTTTCTTTGCAGTACATCAAATGATTGTGATGAAACAGACTAACGTTAACCAAGAATGTCTGTGTACAGTACTGTCCCCTTCTGCTGAGGAGTTTTGAATCACCTACAAATTGATGTATTGCTTTCATTTAAAGATGTAACAGAAGAGATAGCCTGCAGTCATGACCACACTCCAGAAGTGTTCTCAGAACCACTCTAATGCAATAAATACAATGTTGATRTCCTCCATTAGAAAAAAAGTCATTATGTACTTGACAGACAGAGTTTGCAGAAGTATTTAGAAATATACATAGCATTTCATCCAATGCCCATCTTTACAACACAAAATTGATTGAGATGGCAGTGGRCTTTCTCTTACTTTCAACAAGCAGTACTTTATTTGATATTTTTATTGTAAAAAGCGTTATTCATTTCTCTGAACTAAAATTGTAATCAACTGCCAATTTTGAAAGACAGGTTGTCTTACAAGAGATTATTTTGAAAACCTCAGAACAATGCACCACTGAGGGGTTTTTTGCTAATTCCTTTAACTCTGCTAACTTATAAATTGATAAAGTAATTGAATTATAGACTCATAGGTCCTTTGGAAAGGACCTTTAAAGATCATGTAGTCATGGACAGGGTTATGTCTTAAGAGATAATTGTGCAGGGATATGTGTTTAAGAGATATTTGTACAACACTAACATGATTTAATTTTTTGTCAGCCCTGAAGTAGTCAAGACCCTAAGATGGATCTAATCAGGTCTCATGGACTTGTACATGATCTATAGTGGTCTCAAATCTGATTTTCTCCTGAGATGGGTTGAATTTCACTTCCRAAGTCCCTGCCTTGAAATTCAGGGACTTAAAGGTGTGTGAAGAATAATTGCCTTTGAAAATGAAACAAAAATTCTGAGTTTCTCAGGCTTCATAATGTCAATTGTCACTAAGTCCCCATGTAGTTTATTATTATTCCATTAAACATGAGATAAGGAACAGATGTCTCTCATCACCCATCCTAGAAWGGACCATTTGCATGAAAAACCCCACAACTGTCTTTTCTTTCATGCAAAATCTTTTCTGGATTGTAGTGGTAATGCTACAGAGAATGTAATTTATTTTAACACATGAAATAAAAGCRCAGGTTAGAAAATGTGATCCGTTTTTGATCTAGTTCTCATCACAGAATAATTCCTTGTGGATGTTTTATCCCCTTTGCAAAAAAACCATATAATTTACCACAACTGAAAGGTTTTTACTGAGACAGGGACACAACTAAAAAAGCTGACAAATTGCAGGTTAGATGTGTACTACCCTGGYAGAAGTTACATCACAAGCTAATCCTCTCCAAGGACCAAATACTGTCCTTGAATGTGTATGATAAAAAGTCCTATTAAGTTCTGTGAGAACTAGTTATTCAGTTTTAGGAGGATGGTTTTCCTCATGTTTTTCTGGAGTTGGCAAAAATCACTTGTTTTTATGACCGCTACTAATAATTTAAAAAGGAAGAAATGTCCTCATAAAGAAAATTTTTCCATCTAAGAAGTGTTAAATGAATGGAATTTAATCCTAAAGATACCATAGCACTGGGTTTGATGACAATTATTTAACATATCTTTAATGCAACTCTTTATACAGTGCCTGGTATTGGAATTTATGTATGCAAAATTATTTATAAAATCAAAGTGATGGTATAAATACATATAGGATTCATCTGTATGCTGATAATTAAACTGATTTTGAATTTCCACTGATTTCTAAAATAAAAGTGGTTTTTGTATGTTTTGTTTTGTTGGAAAATAATGGAAGAGTAAAATTTGAATTAACAAGGAACTGGGTAATAAACTAACATTTATTTAATGGTGGCAGATACTAGAGGCAAAGACTTGTACCTAGAGCTGGAAACTATACAGACTGAATTTCATCCCTGACAGAGAATCAATACACCATTAAAGTCTGTTCCAAGATCTTCTGTGACATCTCAGAAGTACATTGATATTTTTCTGGCCTTCTAAATAAAATAAAACAGAGGCCATCAATACACACATTTCCCTTGGAACTTAAATTTATGCATGAGAATTGTCTTGGTAAAATTCATGTTCATAATTACATCCCTTACCCATAAGTGATTTATGCTCAGCGCCTTGGAGGTGGCATTCCATGAGACAGGCAGAATCACCCTACTACCAG
The DNA here is from genome assembly GCA_014549065.1 of Cardinalis cardinalis. Taxonomy (NCBI): domain Eukaryota; kingdom Metazoa; phylum Chordata; class Aves; order Passeriformes; family Cardinalidae; genus Cardinalis; species Cardinalis cardinalis. The sequence goes on from JACDOX010000097.1 coordinate 1,486,251, forward strand.
ATATTGCTGTAGACCAATGTAGACAAACAGAAATACCAGAAGTAGTGAATTTTCAGTTTACCCTGACAGAGACAACTGGCAGTTTGCAAATCTTTATCTGCAAATAAAGAAARTATTATTCAGGTCCTTTGAGATCTGTGGACAGAAAAGTGGGATAGAACAGCTGATTATGCCATTAATATAATAATCAGGCCAAAATGTTATTTGTTAGGAATTATACCTTTTTACACATTAATACCTAACATAGGTTTTCATATATTTGGATATTTTWAAATAAATTTTTGTCTCCATTTGAGAAAAATACAGCATGAAAATTGCATGTAACTAAATTAACTAMTTGGGAAGAAAACATTGCAAGTATTATTAAAGGAACTGATCATTAAAAAAAATACATTCCCAGAGATACTTTTCCTGATTTTTTTTTTATTTGCATGGGTATTAAAACCCCCCCACAATTAAAAGTACTTGTAAGTATTTTTAAATTGCAAAGAGAGCCTTAGGAGAGTGTTTTGGGTAGTATTACACATGATGGTACCAGTTGCCTGGAAACTAGCAAATATGACACTTATCTGGAAGGAGAATCCAGGGAACATCCTGAGTGCCAGGGCAGGTCATGGAGGATATTGAGTGGCATCATGTGGCACGTGTAGAATTATAGAATAATTTATGTTGGAGGGTGGATTTAAGACCATTAAGACCAACTGTAAGCTTAGTACCATCATGTTCATCCTACTAGCTAATCTCCAGCCAACTGGGATGTCCCTGGTTGGCTGCGGCTGCTGGTAAAAGATTGAAAGTGGTTTGGTGATCTCTTCTGCCAGGTCCTTCAGGACCCTTGAGTAGATCCTTTCTACCCCCAKACACTTGTGTGTGTCAAAGGAGAAGAGCTGGTCATTTCCTCCTGGATTATGGGGGTTTAATTCTGTCTTCCAGCTCCGAGGGCTGGTACCCTAAGGGCTACTGATRTTGCTATTAGAGACTGAGTGAAAGAAGACATCAGCCTTTTCCTCACTATGGTTTTCCTGCATTCAGTAAAAGATGGGAATTTTTTTTAACCCTTMTTTTGTTGCTTATGTATTTGTGAAAAAGGGGTTTGTTATCTTTTCAATCTGACTGTAGCCAGATTAAGTTCTAGTTGRTCTTTGGCCRATTTGAACCTCATGTGACCTGCTGGCCACGGTTCTTTTTAAAGAAACCCTGGACACATTTGGCTTTTTGGGCTGCAAGTGCACAYTGCCAGCTCATTTTGAGCTTCTCATCAACTAACACCTCACCAAGTCCTTTTTGTCAGGGATGATCGCCACCTTGCCTATACTTTGTTTGGGGTTTGCCCCAATACATGTGCAGGAGAAAAGAATTTCTTGAGAAATGCATTTCCATGAACTTGAGTACACAGAAAAATTGCAAAAATATTTAAAATCTCACAAAAAGAAATACCAGACTCAGATCTAATGGATATGTTTTTTTCTATGTGAGGTAAATTGGTGTATAGAAGAAAACTTGAATGCAGAGAAGTTATTTCATGATACTTAATTGTTTTTGATCTGTGCAAATMTGCATTTTGTTTAGCAGTATCTATCCAAACTTTTGACATTTTTTAAATCAAAGGGTACTTATTAACTGCATCTATAACTAGTTGTAGCCTGCTACAGAGCAGCGTACWTCTCATGGGTTTTTTGTTCTGGTGTTTCCCAGATAAATCCAGTTAAGCTCATTTGTGCTCCTTGGAGAGGATGGCAGCTGAAAATAAGTTGTATTATAGTAAACAACATACTTGAGAGGAGCTGTGGGGATTGTCCCTCTCTACCCCATTAGTTCCAAAGGAGRCATTCAGGAGCAAACTGAAAGACGTGATTTATTTTGTAAGATTGGGGGTCTGATTAAATCTTCTCTGGCTAGAGGTAAGTACACGACCCGCTACTAGCTGCTCAGGCTGCATACCCCACTTTGTGTTCTGTGACAACTTTCCATTGCTTCATGAGTAGTATTCTTTCCAAGCTGTCTTCTCTCTGCAGCAGTACTGTGCTATGGAAGAAAACAAGTGTCTTCATATAATGAAGTGGTTTTTTTATACACCAGTGAATGTGCATACAAGTTTACCTGTGAAAGGATCATGGGCAAGACTGAATCACACAGCCAGTGACAAGCATAATCTACTTTCTCTCAAATACTWCTGAAATCTTCACACTTCTCTCACAACAGGTGTTTTTATGATCTCCCAAAAGAAATCAATCAATTTTAAAGCAGAAAAGCACTTTTTCTCCTCTTAGTTGTACCTTCTGTATTGCTCTTGATACCATTCCTTTAATCCTGAAAATGAGAAGGCAGATTGTCTCTGCTTGCATTTCTTTCCTTTGCCAAATGATAAAGTTCCTTTCTCAAATAGCTCAAGTACACTTCTTGCTCTTATCTCTTTTTATATTACACTGGAGAGAAGAAAAGACAAGTGTCAGAAGGGGTTGAAAATACTTAACACTAAGAAAGAAAAACATCAGGCCAATGTCTATTTACAACTCCCAGGTTATTTGTTTTATTGGGCTGCAAGGTGACGTACTTTCTCACCTTYTTTTCAAGTAGAAAGATACCCAAAGAAAAAAAGTCAAGTTCAAGCAGTGGGGATCTTTTATAGTTTGGGCTGTATTTGGCAYTATATGTGAAAATGTTCTTCAACATTATGCTTCAAGGCTTTTCAAGATATAYTATGACATGTCTTATGTAAAGTTACAGAAAAACTAAATGGTGAAAAATAAACTTAAGAAAGACATATAAAAATAAAGACTAATAATATGATTTTTGAACATAGCACATGACATAGTGAAACAAAAGTGTCAAAAAACAATATGTTGTAAATTACATCATAAATGTATTAAGAATTGTAAATGACCAATGCTGAAGTTTCATAACATTTGAAAAATCACTCAAATTTGAGCACTTTAAATGTAAGACTTAAAAGTAGAAGTCAAGAGTCTCAATTACTGAAATCCCAGACCAGCAGAAAGAGCCTTGGGACAATAACTTCAGAGGAAAAGAAAAAACCTCAACCTTATACTTAGTGGAAGTGTAGAAAGGTCACAGAAGAAAGGATATTTAATGTTTTCAGTTACACTTACTTGAAGAATAGGTGAGGTGGCCAACAGAGAATATGGATGGACAGCAAGGAGTGAAACAGCAATGGCTTGCAGCACTGATTCATTCAGTGCCAGGTTAGAAACACTAATTTTCTATCACTGAAATGTACCAGTATCCTACAAAATTCACGCAGAGCTACATTAACCATGCTTGTATGCTATGCAAGAATTTATCTGCTGTGATACAGATGCACCTGAACATTGTGGGAAACATTAAATATTCATTGTTGCCTACATTTATGAATTGACAACTTTTCTCATGCTGAATATTTGTATGAAAGTTTTTGAGGTTTAGTTTGGTTTCTTGTTTTTTAATTTTTCTTACATTGCTGGCTTTTGTTTTATATTTTTTAACTGATGTAATTTATTTTTCTACTTTAAAATACTTTATTTTAATGAAAAATTTATTGACTTCTWTTTGCCTTGTTTTCGACTTTTAAAGCAGAAAAGTAACTAATAACACATTTGTCCTGTGAGTTTTCAGACACGAACGTTTGATATTCCTGTCTTGAAACTTTAAAATTCAGACTGTTTTTAATGAAGTAGTCATTACCTTAATATTTTAAATTATATGATAATGGTTAGTATAAATTTCTTTATATAGATATATATGAAATGCCATAAGAAAATTGTATTTTAACAGGGTTAATAMAATAATTTTGGAAGTTTTTTAGGGGCATATTTTCCATTCAAATTTCAGACAATTTGTTGGAATTTTTAAGATTTCAGATTCATTGATYCTTTAAACAAATGTCTCTAGAGAAAAGTGAAAAAAAAAAAGTAATTAGAACTGGTATCTGGTATTAGAACCCTAGAAATGGTGTCAGAGTCACCTGCAAATCATCAACGACAATATTCTTAGTTAATGACACTTTAATTACACTTACTAGCACTACCTTTGCTACTTTACTTTTGGCCCGTTATAGAAAAAATCTGAAATTCCTTAAGAGGTGTAGTTCCCTAATAAAATAAAAAATTAGCAGCTCAGTAGTAAGTAAGAAAGAGAACTGATAGTAAGGTACATTCCATTTATTTAATAAGTTTTTTAAATTGTGACATAGCTCACAATGTACCAGTGCATTGATTTTTTTGACATTTCCTCAAGGCTACTAAGATAGTTGCTCGTTGTCTGGAATAGATCTTATTCCTTCAAAATATCTTGAAATATCATCTGAAGGGTAATCACAGCTGACYGTTTTGTAGAATCTACTTTGTTATAGGACCTATTTTGTTTTGTGTGAGTAAAGCCATATTCACATTCTTGTTGTATTATACAAAGTAATAGACATACCAGAATTTAAAAATAGCTGAAATAAAACATAAGTTGAAAATTAAAACCAGATTACTTTCTTTTACTCTCACCTCATTCAAACAAAAAAGAATTAATTTTTCCTTAAACATACAGTAAAACTAAGCTTTTAGCTTAGCATTTAGTGAAACATCTACCCAGTAAGCCTTGCTTATGTTGCAGACAGCTACCCTGAGGAGTGATTTGAATTTAAATGTGATTCCCTTATTAGTTTCTGCTAACTGCAAATATCCCAGTCTCTTAATTAAGTGGCTGAGTAATGTATGAATGCTCACTTCTTCTTGTCATGCAGAACAAAGTGATGTATTTAGATTCCATGCACAATATGAAATTTAATGACACAGGCAACAGTAATTTAGAAAACATTTTGGGTTTATTATTCTTGYTTTTTCTTAGCCAATCTCCTTGGAAGTGTTTGGCTGCAGCAATGTTACAAAAGTTTGCCCAAACACTGGATATTAGCTAATGGATTTTTAGATTAAAAGATAATGTGTTACAAATGCACAGTTACCAAATGCATAATATGTTGTTTATATCTTTCCCTCCCATATTTAGAAATAATATACCGAAATCAAAACAGACCTTGATGAAAGCTCCTTTCTTAGTTTGGCACAGAATCTAATGTTAGATTCAGAGAGATTCTGAATGGACTAAATAGTGCTCTGTAAGGCATTTTACAAAGAAGAAGGAAAGAAGAAACAAATCAAGCTTTTCTTCTAGTGCTGGTGGTTCCTGCTCGCTCCAGTGACTTTCTGCAGTTCTCCTGATGTCTTTACAGATTTTATAGCTTATATTCAGTCATAAAATCTGCTTCTGCTCTGGTATTCAGTATGTATATTTTTCCCTAGGGGTATGATGCTAATTTTTCCCTATCCTGAAATTTTTTGTCTTTGCTCTGATATTTTCTCATGCTCGAAGAATCCTCTGCAGTCTCATAATCTGAATGTATGTGTGTGATTTTGTAAAATCATAGTAGCACATATGTACAGTAATTTGGACAGCTGTTCGAGTTGTCAGAGTTTTGTGTTATTGTCATGTATAACTACATGAACTAATGTGCTGCTGCTTTAGTTTAAGCTCTAGAATTTGGCTATCCCTTTAATTAGAGCTCTAACCATCTCTCATGTGTTGAAATTCTCATTTAAATTGCCTGAGTACTTTTCTCAACAAATCTTCCGCTGTATTCTTGGCAAATTGGTGTTCCTAAATGATGTGGGTTTTAAACTCCCTGTATCCCCAAGCAATGTCTAATAACTAARTGTTTGCCAAAGAAATTTCCTGTAAATATTGTCATTTAGATCTGTAGAGATAGATTTAAATAGTTGTAGTTTCTATTCTTTCCAAGGACTAATAGATATAATTGCTATTTGTTTTACAGTGCTTTTTACCAGTCCTGACTAGGCTCGGGACAGTATATATTAAATGTTACATTATATTTTTATCTGCCTTTGGCAGTAGTAATTAATTGGACAGTAATCCCTAAGCTCTTTTTCTTACATCTCTAAAATTCATACATTTTTTGACAGAATGCTCAAAATTTATAGATAAATGGATTGAAAATATGATTTATCATTTATCTGTAACCATTTTATAAATTAGACATGCATTCTAAGTTAGTCCTTTGAGCATTTTTTAAGCCAAAGGGAGGAAATAAGGTGTTCCAAAACATGATTCATCTCAGCAAATTTAACATGTATTTTAGGATGTCAGGAATTGCCCTCTGGAAGTGCCTACCTGTATGGGCCACAGAGATAGCTCACTTAATGAATTCAGACTAAATACTTTTAATCTGAAACTACTTTGGAATCACTTGTTTATCATTATTTGTACCAAGTATTTGAAGATAGTAAAAAACTTGATGAAGTGCATCTTATCTTTTCAGGTGGTTTGAGGTCAAACAGAAGRTATGTAACTGAGGTTGAAATTATATGTACAACACTGTAATTGACCCCATCCTCTCAGATATATAAAAAAAATTCTGCTTTAAAGACTTCATACTATGACATAGTTCTTAATTCTTGTCCTCATGAATTGCCCTTGTCCTTTGACCTTTGGCTACTGACAAGCTCCTTAAAACAACATAGAAGAACCATTTTCTTTCACTGTATTTTCTAAAAATAGATTAAAAATGCCTAAATAGACCAGTCAAATAAAGAGTGGAAGAACAGACATTTTAGTTGTATGGTTTACAATCACTTACAAAATGTGATTGAAAACCGTTAACTAAATACTCTTAGTTATTCTGTGAAATTGGTTTAGCTAGATTTATAAAATTAGTTTAATTGCATCTGTAAAATAGATCAATCAGAAGTGAACTGTTTCAGGATTTGGATTTTTAATTTTTTTTAAATTTGGATATTTTCATACTATTTGCCTRTTCTACATCTTGACATAATTTTGAACAATGTTATAAATCATGATTTCTTTCTTTCTATAAAAACACTGATTAAATATTCAACCCACATATACATATACTTTATGTTATGTTTGTTTCCACCACAAATTACTCATCATTACTAAAAAAAAACAAAAACCAAAACCAAACAGAAATATGAAGACTACATTGCTGCAAAATTCCAACTACTGACAATTTGTTACATAATTCATCCCAGATCTATTTACATAAAGAATATTAGTTCTTGTGTATCTGTGTCATTATAAAATGCACCCATATTATCGAGCTTGTGAAATGACTTGCTACACCTACTTATTCCCTCAGCCTACTGCTTAATAATAGAACYAAGAGAAAGTGTTCCAGCTCTCCTGCCCTTCCTCACAGCAAGGAATTAAGGCAAGAGACACAAATTGCTTTTCAAGCTAAGACAAAATTAAATCTGCAAAAAGTAAGGGCTTATTTGGATCAGAAAGCATGAATCACTGTTTGATTGCACAGTTTGTACAGAACTTGATTTCTTCAAACATTTATATTCTTTCTGCAGTCAGAAGTGTTCTACCACTGGTGAACTTCTGTAATTGACCATGAAATTCCTAGCACAGTCAAMTCAGCAGAAGAATTACAAAGAGTAGGGCCTTAGATGCTGGCTGACAAAACTCCTTATAGACTTTTTTGTAAAATTGGGTCTTCTTTTTCATTAGATTTTTTGACTATGGCCAACTTGCATTGTGGTATCTTAAAGTATTAGAGTCGCTGCTGGGGTAGAACACGTTGTTGAAAAGAACCTGGTTTCGCCCAGAAGCRGCACAGAATTCCAGCATCATTTCTGTAGACTTTTCCACCTACTTCTGACAATCTGAAATCCTGAAGTACCATCTAGCTTAAACACACCCTCACTATAGACAGGAAATTTTGTTACTCTTTTCTCTACAATGTCTAATCTTGGCAGTTTTTCACTTATTGCTCCGTCAGTCACAGTATATTCTAATGTAGTACAATGAACGGTTGCAGAGTTAACTGACCCCAAATGAGCTATTTCAATTATTAAACCAGTAAAGGTATGTTAGACATGTGCCCCTGAGGAATTAATTTGTTCTGTTGTGAAGTGCTGCCATGAGATAGAGTGTGCTAATAAGACTATCCTTTATTTGGTAGCTAATTTAGCTGTGAATGCTAACTGAAATACCTGTGCATGGGAGCTCAGTGTGGCTCTAAGTAACTCTCTTTAGACTGACTGCCTGGGAAGTACTGATCAGAGAAAAAATCACTTAATATCAGTTATTTATCAATATAGTGAACTGCTATGTACTGCAGGTGCTTTGCCAGTTTATATTTCTAAAATTAGTTTGACTTGTAATATCTTTGAGTTCAGRAGTTGATTATAGGCCATAAATTCATTTCTTATCCATTTTACGTACTATTAGTAATTTCAACTGTTTCCTTACATTTCTCTTTCAAAGCTAAGGTTTTCCTGGTTGACTAGAAGATGTAAATACCATATTCATTCTTTTTCCATTATTCATTTATATGAGATTGTTTTTCTTTGCTTAAAGAATGACATCATTAATCAAACAGAAATGGCATAGATGCAGATAGAAACAACATGTCCCATGCACCATTATTTTATTCATTAACTAGTCCCYACAAACTAAATTATGCCAAAATCAATTGCTTTTATACTTGACTGCCACTGGTCAAKTTGCATACATCAAATATAACTTAAAATCATCAGTCCATGACTAGCATAAACATATTTTTTTATGCAGACATGTAGAAGCCTCAAAAAGTCTAGTGTGTGGAGGATTAATAAGCACAAATAATGATAAAATCTTCCATTAGTGAAAAGAGCCAATTCTAGTGTGATGTAGCTAGTGTGGTGGCAATAAAATGTGATAGATGGTGAATGGTTCTATAATGTAATAAATATTTACTTTGAGAACATATAGCAATTCTTTTAGGTGCGTGCAGAAACTTCACAACTATTTRTACTTTTTTTTTCTGATATAGTAAATATAGTATACTGTACATTTTAAAAATTAATKCATGTCTCAGAAATGTGTAACTAGAGTTTCTGTGAAAACCACACACATATTGCCAGATAGAAGATCATCTAGGCTGAAGTAAGTAGATATGACTCCCAGACATATATAATAATAGTAAACAAGATTTGGATATCCATCTAAGCAAATCTGTAGTTAGGRATATCATTATCTGTACTAGCATTGTCTTACAGTCTCAACCAAAATTGCAATGTAAGCATAGTTTGTGTTGGTASAGACAAATATGTTTAACAAACATGYCAGAAAATAGAATTTTTTTCCATAACTCAATCCAGCACAATTTTTGTTTTTAAACACTGAAGTATTTAACTTAAAATTTGTCTGGTAGTTTTGCTTTAGTAGAAAATAACATTTAAATGTACATGAAAATTTCTCAAGATCTCTTCCAGCCCCCTCTTACTTGGTTTTGTGAAATGTGTCAAAAAGTTAAGCTTCTATGGATTTGTTTGGATTTCTCCCCACAAAATGGAAAGTTCAGAGGACTTACTTCAGTGACACATCCTGAATCTGATGCTTGGCACTCTTATATGAGAATGAACATTAATTTCAGAAGTCCTGACTGAGCTATGGTGGATGCTTTTATCAACCCAGTTATAGCATATTATAGATCTGCTTATATGCTTGATAACTGGTGTTAAAAATGTGGTTTGGATAATAGTCATAGTTAAAAGAAAATAACAAAATAAAGTGCTGAGTTCTGATTTTCAAAGCATATATTTTTCTTAAAGTGCCCTTTGTGCAGCAGAGATTCCATGCGCAGAAGTTTTCTTCCGTCAGGTAAAAAAAAAACCCAAAGCAAAACCCCATCATAACACTAATTCTTAGCTTGCAATCATCTTGTGAGAAAAGTGATCAGAGTCACAATATTGTCTTGTATCCAGCTTTGAGTCTTGGGAGCTCCTAATTGTGATGTTAGAACAGAACAAGTAACTATTAATAAGAATGAAAAATGTTGCTTTTTCTCATGAGTTATTTCCTAGAGATCTGAGACATCTATATGCAGGGCATTTATGATTTATWCTTTTACATATTTTTTGTGTTATGTGTGCATGTGCTAATGTGTTATAATTAGTACATTAACCCAAGGCCAATCCAGTCTGAAAATATAGATTGTTATTTTCAATATGTTAGACTTAGAAAACAAGGGGATTTTATGCCTGTAAKTTTTTTCCTCTAAACTTAGGAGGGACTGAAAATATTGCAGAGGAAAATTTGAGATAACCCTGAGAAACTATTCTAAAGAAAGAGTTTAAAAATACAGGATATATATTTACACATACAGGTAAGCTAGTCTCCTCCACCAGCATGATCCAAGACAGGTRTAAAGTCATGGTTAAAATTATGTAGTGCAGCATTATTTGCTGCAAGAATTGATAACATAAAATAGTTGGTTACTTCATTTCATCACTCCTGTGCTTTGCTTCCTGCTGGTTCTTTTTGCTTCAATGTAAAATTATTCACAGTCAGTAATGCCATTGCAAATGGAAATCCTTTAATATAGGTACAAAAATATACTGGTTTTATTATAAAAATATCAAATCCATTCTGCTAGTAAACAAAAGATAAGCTAAAGCCAGTACGAAATTGGTTCAGCTTCTGCAGTTATATGCTTACAGCTGTAGAAACTCTTATATAGATATGTCACCCTGTATTGCCTTGAATGAAATRACTTGTGTTTCTTTGGAGAGTCAAAATAAACATGCATTTTTTCTGTCTCTTTAAAATGTTGCRTGCTCTTTTTACAGTCCAGGTACAATCATTGTATATACATTTCRATCCTTAAAGAACTGTTTTAAGTACAGACACCTGCACACATATACCTATCCCCCACAGCCTCCACCCACATTCTATGGAAAGGATTTTTATTTAATAAAACCCATAGGAATATGAAAAAATATGTCTAACATTTTTTTCTGAATAAGCACTGGACTTTGTAAGGTATGTTAAGGGTCTAGGTTCGAAATCAACTACACATTAGTTGAAAACTAGGTTTTATATAATTTTTTAGTTGACTTTGGGACAAATCCTTTCTTTACCTCCTTCAAGAGCTATCACAGGAAACCAATATGTGGTTACTCACAGGAAATTACTTTCCCTTCTTGATTTTGGAKTGGAGAAAACAATATATTTCCAAATAGTTCTGAGATTTTGTTTTGTTTGTGTATTAAAACATTTGATTCATACCTAAGATAAACCTAAGAACATAGTAACACAGACTTAAGAGTTCTCCACATTGATACAGAGGTATTCTTCACCTTGCTCTAGGGTCTATTCTGCTAATTTATTTGGGTTACTCATTAACACCTACCATTACTGAAACTGAAGGAGAAGTGTCCTATTCTTTTTGGATGCCTGAAATCATTATTCTCAAACTAATTTCAGGTAGGAGTCTTCAATCTTGACTTGAAACGTTGAAGTGAAAATAAAGTACAAGTTCTGGTAGAAATGGCACCAGTATCACGGTTGAGTGTTTCCCTCCCAGCACTAACWTTTTTACCYSGCCTTTAGCCCCACTGTGGCAAGCTGAATATCTGCTGAACTACCAAACACTGTCAGAGAGGGTAAACTAGGCAGCTTGAATTTAGTTAAGAGCAGTAAGGATAGATTCAAAATATTTTTTGAAAGAGTTAGTTATCTACTATTCTTCAGACAATGTTTTATGATGTTTTAAGTGGTCTTAATCACACTAACACAAGGAAAAAATCTCACTCCTTCATGTATTGTTTTACATATATGGTAAAGTCTGTAGAAGAACAAAAAAAGCAGAACCCCTGCTCAGTTACAAGAGAGGGAAAAGGAGTTCAGCAGTGATATTTGTGCTAAAGCAGTACCTGTCCAGCCTTTATGAAGTAGCATCTAGTACAAAACAAAATGAAAGTATTCTGGACACATAAACCAAAGGTGAATTGAAGCTGGATTTTTTTTATGCAAGATGCATTATTTCAGAGTTGAACATATGTTTCTACAGAGTTGGTTCTATTAWACAAAAAAATATATTATGCAAGTTAATATTTAGATTTCACCACAGCAGCAGTTTTTAGAAAGTAGATAACATATGAACTGTATGCTTCTGTAATGATGACCTAGAGGCCACTTCAAGATGTTGATTATGTTGGTCCCTTAGGTGACCCTAAATGTAGTAAATATTAATTCTTGTAATGACATATGCTTTGAAAAAGATAATAATACAGGTTGTGTCTCAAATTCTCATCTACTGTGAAGTCAGCAATTGCCTTTTGCCTTAACCTGCACCACTTTTAAAATTAATGTCAAAGTCTGCCACAAAGTCAAATGTTGATGAGTTATGTCTTATATACCACATGGAATACTGGTAGACTTCTTCKTTTAGCTAAGTAGCTGTGGTCCAACATTACCCCAGACTAAACTTATCTGGTTAACTTAAAAATGCCAATTTGCATTAAGCTGAGTTTTTTATWGTTTTTATGATAGATAAATCAACTACTTTCATAACTGTTCAGTTTATACAACTAGAGTCATGACAGACTGRTACACATGGAACTTCCTTTTTATGAAGAATTATTAGAAAATACTGTAAGTATGAGTGATCTGTTAACATATATGAAAATAAATTTCTGAAAAAAAAAAACCCAAAACCCAAGAAATTTTAATGAATAAAATAGTGCTAATAAATCCTCCACAACGGAGCCTAGCCTTCACATAAAATACCAAAAAATTATTATAGTAAGWAGGGTAATTGCAAATTTTGTTAATTTTGAATGCTATAGACTGAAAATACTGGTCATGGAAAACATGCAGAGACAATTTGAGATAAAAGTATGTACACGTAAAATTATATTGACAGAACAGGTAATTTCAAAGAACTTAGTTATTGTTATCTATATGATAGAATATCTAGTTATAGTTTAGTATGTATATATATTTGTRTGCATGCATATATTTTTGTGCATGTACATATTCAGATAAGTGTACACTAATCTTTAACTTTCCATTTTACATAAAATCTGTGTATAGTCTGATAATGAATGCAGTTGATAACAAGTAAGACAAGCTTCTCATGAATCTTCAAATTTCAGATTGTTAGAAAAAAGTATAARTTCAAAGTTTTCAGGAAAGTTGCTTCATGGTCTTAATTTCTTGATATCTAAGCCTCTATCTTACGTTACTGATGTAAATAAGTGAAATTATCTGGGAAGTCCACTTAAACTATGCTCTGAGGCAGAGTTGACAAAAATATATCTTTGAATTCAATCTTCTACTTAGAATATCTCTAAGATGCATGTGATGTTGTCACTGTCACTGCAACCTGGGACAAAAATTGTAGATAAATTGGTAGAATATGGAGTGATGTCAAAGAGCTACAGCTTAGAAAAGTACTGGAATGTCATGCTAAGAAAATAAATAGCAGGCAATCAATTACTCCCCTGTATTGCCTCCAAGAAAAAAAAGAAAAAAAAAACCCCAAACACGATGAAATAGACCAAATATGAGCAACTTAAATAAAAAATAGGTGACCCAGGACACCTAACACATATAAAAAGTATATATAAAGAGAGACTGTAGGTGTATATAGAGACCAATCATTACTGGATGAAAATTACCCCCAAATGTAACAATGTAGCACCTTCCTTTATGTGAGGAAGTATTTTTCAAGAAACACTGGGTTGGGCGAGAACTTATTTCTTTGCTGTAGTCCTGACTTACATATAACACCTAGATTGATAGGGGAATGCAATTAATATCATTAAGTATCAGGGATTTATGCAGTCAGAAGGCCCACTAATAGAAAAAATGAAATTAAGCAACAAAAACCTGCCAGGATATAATAAGGTATATTTATTCATTTAGAAGGCAATTTCAAAGGGCATGATTAAATGGTTTACAAAATATCTGAACTCCATTATAATATCTAAACTTCCATTAATGAACATTGTCCTCCCCAGCCCAGATTTGGCTCCCTAGAAAGCAGAGGATGAGTGAGGGCAGTGCACCAGACTGTCCTGMAGACTGGTGATCAGCATTCTTAGCTAAGAGAGAGGGTAAAACGTGGTTGAATTCCTTCAAGTGAGTGGTGAATCTCCCTCAGCTGTCATTCCTCAGAAAAAGCTAATTCAATGTTGTCATTTCTATGAGTAGCAAGATGCCGCAAGCCAAGAACTTTTAATACAAAATATTGCAGCAYTAAAATACCTTTATACATATATTCTTGAGTGCCATCATTTGGAAAATGTTGTTTAYTCCCGCTGGTAGTAAATTAAAAAAATCCAAAAGTTTAATAGTTTTCAGATTAACTTTTTTATATCATTTATTTTCTTAGAAAAATAGTCACAAAATATTAACTGCTAGAATGATTTTTTCTGGGAATGTATTAACTTATATCTACATAGAGACACCATTGTAAATGTTTTGAAGCATGTGCTACAGCACTTATCCTCAGGAGACTTCTGAAGTGAAGGAGGAATCTATTTTCTTATGAATTATGACAGAAATTATAGAAAAGAATAAACAATGACACCCCTAAACTTTACMATTATTTAGATGGCTAATTAAATAACACATTCAGCATATAATATATGCTTTAAGAATAAAATCATTACCCAATAATTAAAAAGTAATCAGCCAAATATATTATTCTGACTTTCTGACTAATGAAGACTCCTGAATGATATGGCTGATAGGGGGCTTATAATCATCAGAGATGAAAACTTCAATATAAGATTGAAATGAAGATTTGCCTTTAACTATCCATCTGTGTGAAAATATTGGACACAGCATAGGTTTCARTAATGTGTTCCCTAGCTTCTATTTTGTGATACTGCTTTTTTTTTTTTCTTTATATAATCATTAGATCTAGTTCTAGCTTTTCCTTAAGCTTCTGAAATCAACGCACAGAATTTGGCACATGGCATCTCTTACTCCTGGGTCCAATCACAAAAATTCTCTCTGACTTCTTCTCAAAGGCAAAAATATGTGGAAAGATTTGAAATTCCATGGATAGTTTCAACAGTGTTATAATCAGTCAGATTGAATATTCAAATGGAACATCCTTGTCTAGAATGTTTCTGGATAAAATTAACATGGTTTCTGTGGAAATCAAAAATACCAAATATCAATAAGGTTAGCCAACATGATATTGAAAATTATTACTATTATTATTATTATTATTATTATTATTATTATTATTATTATTATTATTATTATTATTATTATTGATACTTTCATTTGTTTCTGTTCATTTGTTTCCCAGTAGGTGTCTCTATACTGCAGCTTTACTGTAAAAGAAGGAAGAAGCAGGCTAATTGCATAAAAACATTTTTAAAAATTAGAGAGAAACATAGGCAAATGAAACCTTACTATGACATCACACAACACCAAAGGAAAAAAACAACTGTAAAGAGATGTTTCTTATGAGCTTTTGGATACCATCATACACTCATGTATGCAGAACCAAAATAGACTTAGTAACTGCTGATTACAAGAAAAAGAGATGTTAAACATGGTGCCCCATAAAACCAAAACCTAAAAGCCTGAGTTTTTTGTACGTTCTCTGAAGACCAATGATCTCTCCAATTTTCATATATATAAATATATAACCTAACAACTGCTGGAACCTATCTACAGCAGCAGCTACAGTGAAATTATTGATATCTCACAAATAAATTGTTTCAACCTGTGTTGGGTACATAAATGGGGAAGTTAATGAAGACTACAGGGGTCTGGAGTAGTGGAGAGAAAAAAAGTACGAGCAGTAATGCAAAATTGTGATTGGAAATAAGAAATCCAGTTTGTTTTGACTTGGGGCAGACCAAAGTAACTTCAATTAATTTGCAAAAGATGCAAAAATTAAAAAAAAATTCCCTTAATTGACATGCAATCTCTTYAGACAAAACTTATGCTTTGCTGGATCCCACTTGTATTTCTGTAGTGATCTAAGTTGAATAAAAAATCTTGACTTACCATATAAAAGCACTAGTATTCTGTTTAGCATTTGATTTTAATTGCAGATTTCACAGACCAGAACACTGAGATGAATAACTGATGACGCTGAACTGAAACAGCTGAAATTCCATGTATGATTCAGARTCTAGAACTAAACCTCTGAAAAGTTGCATTTTCCGGTCTTGCTGTTCACAGAAAAAGTATTTCAAGGTTAGTAAAAGCTGATAGTCCCCAGTTTGTCCATTAATCAATAGTTCACTGAGTATTTGGTAAGAGCTCAATGAGCCATAAAAAGGAACAACATGACAAGTTTTATTGATTTTCTCATAAAAAGGATAAAGAAGTGACAGATGACAGGTCCAGTTAGACCTTTACAGCAAGCAATACTCATGGTACATTACTTACAAGAATTTCTATTTTTGGAACAGGAAGAGATAGAAAACCACATGTCATTTGCATAAAGTTTCTCTCTCTCTCTCTCTCTCACACACACACACACACATGTACATAAATAGATCCAGAAACTGATTGTGATTAAATAAGATGATATCACAGCTGAAGTCAGACTGATCTTGAATTCTTCTTAAAGAATTTGGTTTTCTTGTACAGCATTATATACAAGGCATTTCATGGTATTTATGTTCTTGCCCTCAATGCATTTTATGCATCTATGGACTCTCAGTGTTCTTCAACATTATTTATGAGGATTCTGTCAAATTCCAGTGTGYAGTCAATAGTTTTTGGTCATAAATCATTGTGCTCTTATTAGGACTTGCTGCCACATTAATCCTTAAACTTTCAACTTAAGAGCAGGGAGTGGAACATGGAAAGTTAATGAGTCAGATAAGACCTTTACCTCATAGTGCTGTCAAAATCCAAGAGTTTAATAGTCACGTTAGGCAAACAGCATTCTGCAATAACAAAAAAGCTCTTGCTGAGAAGTTGTTTAAGGGATTCAGTCTGAAGTAGTCACACTGATTTTAGATACTTCCATCTAGATTTTTTTGCAGTATTTGCTTTATGAACTTTTATTATGCCTTCAAAGTCTCTACTTAATTACATTTCTCCTTGCTACTTCATTTCTCTTTTACATTTTTACAGGATCATGTTTCCCTAAGGAATACTGCCTTTTTCACTGTTGCCTGTTCATATTCACGTAACATGAAAAAGGTACTTGAAAAATAGCTAGATCTGTAAAGGGGAACTTAAACATATGTTTAGTTTGTTCATTCTGAAGTAAAAWCTCCTGACTTCCTTCAAATTTCCTAAAAGCAAGTGAAGCATGACTGAGCTTCCATTAAGAAAAAAGCTCACTGACACTTCCTGCTTCTGTGGTGTAAGAATTAATTTATTTAAATTACTTAATTCTTAGAGAAGGAATAAGCAAAAAAACCTTGAAATTCCTCTAGTTCCTTGTCCATATTGCGCCTCTTGCAGCACTGAACATGGGCAGTGGGAACAAGGCAAACATAAGCAGTTCTTTTAAATAATGTCCTAGGGTGAGTAATAGTGTAGCTGGATGTATGCTTCCCGTCAACGCTGCTATACATTAAAAACATCCTGATTTGATATATTACKGTGGACTTTTTTCATTTTTTATTCTGAAACTATTGATAGGTCTGTTGTAACTTAAATATTTATTTGCTAATTGCYTAGATGGACAGAAGATGTTTAGATTCACATATAATTAAAATTTCAATCTTTCACACAATTACCTATGCTGGCCATATTTTATTGCTCTAGGTTAACTTCCTTCTAAAAAACTATTTTCCAGGCTTGGGTAGGGGTCATGGTTTAATTGCCTATTTAATTGAATAATTGTGGGTTTTTTTCCCTTCAAAGACACCTGTAGTAGCTAGTGTTCATTTAATAAATCCAGTTTCTACTCATTGATGCAACAGGGATGTTCCAAGATACATGAGAGAGAAGCTGGGGAAAACAATGTTGTTAACTCACTCGCACCACAGATTTTATGGTACTGAGGATATACTTGCCAAAAGGTGACTTATTTTGTTGAGCTATCGTCTAATAGGTTTACTTCTGCTGTGTACTGAATAAAAGGTGTAGGGTTTCTATCTTCAGTTACAGCAATATCATCACAAGCCAGCACTGAGAAGTGGGCATGCCAAGATCACSCTTGAGGTAAGTATGTGCTCAAGTGCTTTTCTGAATCAGAGCCATAATTTATTTAGCTCATAAAGTGATTCCTTAAAGAAAAACAAATCCCAGAATGAATGACATTTATGAAGGCAAGATTTCTTTCCTGTAATCTTGTTTTTATGATAGGGTTTACTTCTGCTCTTTTCTATATTCTGGCATCAGTAAGTATATATAAGTGTACTCAACACAAATGTGTTATAAATTCTATGAAAATGGCAGTGTTTTTGCTGTCATTGCAGAATATCCTTCTTTAAATGCCCCATGCCATTACTAAGTCAAGACATCAGAGTATTTGGAAGTGTAGCCTGGAAGTTAGCCAGTGACAAGTTTAAATTAGCACCATTCTGAATCTAGTCAAGCTTTCAAATACATAATCTATAAGAATACACTAAACCAGTCAGAGATACTGAGTAACATGACTCCATAGATGGCATAAAGAGGGGAAATGGGATGGAATGACTGACTGGCAGTACTGGCAGTCACGAGGGATCTTCCCTCTGGGATGCTTTCTCATGAATATTCGGGGGTTTTTGCCTTCATTGCAGTGATTCAGCTGCTGGACATCCTTTTGCCAGAACACATCATCTTGYTGCGTCCTGCCAACGAATAAGCAGGTGGCTGGGATGACACGATGCCAACTTTGAGTGCATGCAAAGGAGCAGGCTAGGGGCAACATGACCTACATGTTTTGCATAGCACCAATTTATTAACAAAGCTGACACATTTAACCAGGCACTATTCAGAATAGTTAGCAGTCTCAATGGTSTGTCCTGGCTGACACAAATCCTGCATCAAGTATCATGTAAGTGGCAATGTGCTTGAACTGGTTAGGATCCAAGGGGAAATGAAGCAGAGCAAGGGTGAAGAACAAATTTTTGTTATTGCATTATTTGTTAGCCAGAATACTTAGTAACTGTTTTTGAGGAAGGTTGTCTCTGTTATTGGTGAGGGTGTTTTTCTAAAAATAAAACAAAGACATGAACCCTGAAGACACGGTTGGATGCAGAACTGTAAGGAACATGACTGGAACTAATGGGGTTTGGACTGGACCACCTCACATATTCATAACAAAACAAGTTTTAACCAAGGAAAAGGGCAAGACAATCTGTGCTGCACAAACATAGAATGGAAAATTACAAACCAGATAAATGATGATAAGAATAGCTATAGTTATATGTGAAATTTCCTATAACCAGAAAATTTGTTGACATTTATCTTCCTTTAGCTACTTTTGAAACTCAATTAGAATTGCACATTTTTCTATTTTAAGGATATTTTGAAAACATTGTGAATTATTTTGTGTTAATACATTAACAGTGCATCTTTAGGGTTGAAGATGAGCAAGATTGAGCAAGATTGCTCATTCACTTCCAATACTCAACTACTAGGAAATTTTTTTAAGTAGTCTGAAAAATGAAATATCATGTCACCCTTTTTTCTTTTATTTTATTTTTCTAATATATTCTGAATATCTGCAAAATGAGCATAACGCTTGGCCACTGCATGTAACAGCAGCAAACTGAAGAAAAGAAAGCTGAATGTGGATGTTTGTCAGGCAGAAATATGAGGAGAGGGTCAGAATGGAGAGGAGTTTATCTTGAGTAGCTCATCTTTGAAAACAGCACTTTGAAGTGTTTTCTCTAAACCTTTCAAAGGGATAGAGACTGAGAAAAGAGCAAGAGCTAACTAGAGGCTAAGTACTGGGAGGATAAGCCAGCTGGAAGATAAAATTCTTTCTTTTTATCAACAGTGTGTGAGCCCTTTAAAATCTGTCTGATTAGATAGGAGGCACAAGAGTTGAAGTGTTAAACATACAGCATATCCCACTGCCTGAGCTCTGCTCTTGTGTGCTCATAATGTGAAATGATGGCTCCTCTATTCAACTGGGACTATTAAAAAAAATTGACAATAGCTGTTAACAAAGCSCCATCTGAGTGCTTTTATAAATTGTAACAACAAGGATCAATTTTTTAAACTACTGAAATGCAGTCTTTGTTAAAGTGAAACCCAGTAACTCTTCYGTAGCACACAGCCAAAGGGAACTGCAGGGAACCTCAGTCAAAGAGAAGGCAGTTCCATATGGGACTGGGACAGCCATGAAAATCTAAGGACCTTCTCAGAAAAAACTGAACTCAACAGCCATCATCAGTATTCTTTTTCATGCAAATTTTTAGAACTAGAAATGAAGAAGTGCAAAACAAGAAACAACTTCAAAGTTTCCAAGTCTAAAGTTTAAACATACATTAAGAGTTGAAGTACAATAACTGATTTCTCAGATATAAGTGATGTAGCCATCTCCCAAACAACTTGTTTGCATTTCATGTACTGAAAAGTCAAATAAAAAGTAGAGCTGAAATATAATTTCCACCACATCTAAGAAGAAATTGATACAGTCCTAAAGGACAAAATGTAGATTTTCTGTCTGCTTTAATGCACATAAATTTCTTTAGCTGCTGTGTTTCAACCACCTGCCAGAGCTCAAGAAGAGCTTGGACAACACTCCCAGACAAATGGTGTGGCTCTTGGGGTGGRCCTGTGCAGCCTCAGGAGTTGGACTGAATGATCCTTGTGGATCCCATACACCAACCATTCAGCTCCTATGATTTTATGATTTATATTTCTCTTTAATGCTAGTGAGAAAAATTCACAGAGATATTTCAAAACATTGCTTTCAGAATGAGGAATATTAGCTAAATAAGTGAACTATGTAAAAACACTGCCAGGCAGGCAAGGTGTATCTCAACTGTTGTCCCAAAGGGGTGKTTTTTTCTACACAACACTTTAAAACTCTCATTCTTGTATAACATATTTGAGTTGAAATACCTCAGTGTTGGCAAGAGTTTTTATTTTGAACTCTTGAGTCCATCTATACTTTTTCTCATCCTACTATTACTGCACTATTGAGGTTTCCATGCATCATTAGAATTCTGCTGAGAGTGGTGAGCTCTTCTACCATATTAAACATTTTTTTCTCTTTTAGTATTTCAAGGCATTGTCATAATGCTGAGCCCTCAATTTTGAAAATTATTTTTCCCCAGCTAYCTGTCCATAATACCAACAGGATTTTTTAATCTATTTCTTTATGCTCTAGATGCTAGAAGTGATGATAGAAAGACAGAACAGATATGTTTGATGCTAGTCTTCATGTTCAGACATGTTCTTTTCCCAGGAACACTAGCTCTCATGATTTCATATGACAGAAACGTATTCCAAAATATAAGTCTACTCTCTCAGACAGCTTGGCCTATAAAGTCAAACAAATATCTGTTGCCTATTGATTGTCTTTAGAATTTATTCCTACTAATTCCTGAGAAATAATTTGTAGAACTTTTGTAACAAGAACTTCAAAATATCTGTTCTATGTAAAATTTAATGGTCCTATATTCAGTTTTGTTCTTCTTCAAGTTTTATATACATTATGAAGTATGATTTCTTTTCAGCTTTTGAAATAATGAAAAATTTCAGGATTTTTCTGTATTTCCAACTATTGCCACACATCTCTTTTCATATAGTGCTTTCACAGTACAAGGAGCATTTGCAGTGTTCTATCTGCTTTATTATTTGGTTTTCCCATCTTTTATTTTTGTTTGTATTTTATTCTAGTGCTCTTCTTTGGCTAGCTTCCTGGTCTTTGGCTTGAAGCACTGAGGCTTGAATTCCATTGTGCATCTCATTTTTCTTCCTTTATAGTCTTTGCCTCTGTCTCAGATAGATACTCAGTTCATCTTGAGCTTTCCTTCTTGGATTAATTTTCATTTTGGCAAAGTTAAGATTATGGCTGTTCTTAATATGACTGTTCAATGTGTTTCTACATTTGTTTGAATATAATCTATTTGATTTTCTTACTCACCATCTGGTGAGTTTGTGTTTGTTAGGTAACATGAGTTGGAAAGAACTAAGCTGTTCACAAAACACAAATCAATGAATTTCTCATTGTTTTGATGATGATTCCCTTCCAGTTCTTTCCCAATATTCTCATTTCTTCATTTTAACATCCTAAAGAGACATTTACAGAAGGGAAATCAGGTTTTGGTTTCTTTCGAACAAGTAATGGGGGGAAATGTGTATGGTTTTGTTCCTTCTGGTTATATTGCTATGTAAGAGAACAGTATGGCTCAACAGACATCCTTCACAAACCTGTTGTCGAGTTTGGTGTGTATATGTTGTGCAGTTTAACAAAACTGATGAGGGTTTAGCAGAATGGGACTCGGAATGCAATGGTCTTGAAGATCTTGTAGTCACTGAAGCATATGTACATGACACGAAGAAATGACATGTACATGATTCCTGAAATGAATTGTGGATTCCTACATTCCTACATTTAGATTCCTGAACAATTGTTCAATCAATTATTGTTATTGATAGCATCAATATTCTGAGGACTTTACTCTTTTGGTGTTTTGTTTGTTGTTTTATTTTGAAGGGGGGGAGGGGGCAAGGKTTGGTTTGGGTTTGGTTTGGTTTTGCTTGTTTCCATAGCATTAGTGTAGTGTAGGAAATGATTCAGTTCCTCTGAGTGGCCATATTGTTAGAAAGGTAATTTCATCCCTCATGTATAACTAGCAAAATGTTTACAGATATAGCCTTCATTCACATTTACATGCATTTGTTTTTATCCAAGCTTAGGAAAGCATCTATACAAAGCAATCACAACAGCAGAGCAATTGCTTTTTAATATTGTTGTATAGTGCAGTAAAAGAGTTACATATTTAAAATATTTGCAAGCAAATTTCAGCAACAYTATTCATAAACTCACTCAAAAAAATACATTTTTTTGATTACTTGCACATAACTTAGTTTCAGAAGAAGGCATTTGAAAGTCCACTGACACTTCTTTCATAATAAGGTAATAGTTTTCTCAAAACTGTCACTGCTTTCAACTTCAGATGAATGTCAGTGAGATTTYGGGAAAGAAATCTCCTGTTGAATTCTAATGGATATAGTTTGAGACCGCTATGTACTTCCCTCATGAGGGTGTACTTAATGCAGAGGCTTTTTTTTCCCAGCTTTGCCTTCTTGTGGCACATTCTCTTCTGTTAAAGAGAGGTGCCCTCAGGAAYGCCTGCAAAGCAAGTTCCACTGTGGCAAGTGTTAAAGTTTTGCAAATACCTTGAAAGCTGTTTCTGAATATGAGCAAAAGTTTAAGTCATTGCTCATTGTGTCCATGGAGACACAAAACCACTTCAAGCCTCTAGTTCAAATACATTAAGCATTAGGGAGAGAAGTGTAGTTTTGTACCGTTTGTCACAGGAAGCTCATTTTGTGCTTGTTCAGTTTTAAGACTTGTTATATAAGGGTACAAAACATTCAGCACATATTATCACACCCTTTTGATTGAATTCACCAAGACAAGTTGCTAACAAACAGGAGTAAATAACCAGTTAAGAGGGTGTTACAAAACAAAATAGAACACATAAGCTGGTCAGGAGTTTTAAGCGCAATACCATCAGCCACAAGAAGTCAGAACTAAGGGGCTATAGGATTGCTGAACAAACATTTTTAATAAGCTTTTATTATAAATTCCATCAGTTACACATTATTAGCTCCACTACACTGCTGAAACACAGGAGGGATAATTTGAACTGCATTATTTATAATACAACAAACCACAATACCTCCAGGGTSTAGATCATCCAAACAATTTCATTTTGCCGCTCATTGCTGCATTTCCTGAATGTCAGCACCTTGTTGCCTTACCAGCTGGATTGGTACAAAAGATCTTGCTATTACTATAAGCCAGTCAGTCTCAGTGCTGTTGCTYGACTGCAAGTGATCCCCATTTCAGCTGAAGATCAATCCTTCACAAGCCAAATCTAATAAAAAGGATAGGATACCACTTCAGGAAAACAACCAAATACCCCTCCAAAGGTCATAGGCACTTCTACAGTGCAAAACATCACAACACTGCCTTTAAGAAACATTATATCAATGCTGCATGCAATTAATGGTTTAATAAATGCAGTCAATGACCAAAGGCATGGGCCTTTTTTCCATAACTTACTTCTTCATGTATTTGGCTCTGCTAATTTTGYGTGAAAACTCCTAATTATATTGCTGAAATGAAATCCAAATTCCAAACTCCACAAGAAATTCCACCTTACATTTCCTGACAGCTCCAGCCACTGCAGGCCTCAAAGRGAATTAATGAAATAATTATAGTCATACTAAAGAAAGGATAATATTTCCTTCTGGGAACAATACTAGTGCCACAGTCACTAAAAACTAAGAACATGAAGACTATATATCATGCATATTTTCAAGTTTTGTTGTTCAGACTACTACTTAAATGATAAACAATGCATCATACTGTATATGAATAATAGAGCAAAATAAAAATCCTAATGGGAACTCTATGTTTAAATGTTTTTTTCTCTCCTGTTACTATCCTTCTCAGATGTTTTCTATTCTGTAACCTTTCATGGATGTCGGCATGTGCTAACATGTTCACACTCTTTACAGAGGTGRACATTTTTGTCTTCTATTTACAGAGAAAGGAATATTTCCTGAAATGTAACAAATGCAAAATTTAAAAAAAAATCAGCTAGGAAGATTTGTTTTAAAGAAAATATTTTAGCTAGCTGAGTAAGTAAAAAAATGAGGAAAAAAGTTAAATCTTTTGTGAAACTGAAAAAATTTAGCATACTTATTTTAAAGCATCCTATTTTATCAGCTTTGTGGGATAGATATTAATTAATACTTAAATTTAAATATAAWTATGATAAAAAATTCCTGGAATGTTTTTATATCAGTTAATTCTAACATTATGTCTGTGAATGCAAATAGGTATCTGTTTCTCATATAACTTCAACAAGTTCATCCTTTTGCTTTTATTTAGTTCACTCACAAATGGTTGCATACTCATACAGTCAATATGTCAAATTAGGAATTATTTTTAGGACTTATTTGTAACATTTGTGCTTATTAGTTATTATTAGTTATTATTATTTCTATTGATCATAGGATGTTTTTCTAGGACAGCTTGACAAAAGTAACTGCTACGGACAGAAATGGTGATCCTACTGAGATCTAAATTTCTCAAGAAGTAAAAGTTACTTATGACAAAACATGCAATGAGAATTTCAGAAATATTTGAATCTTTTTCAGACTACAGTTCTTCTACAGCAGAATGATGAAAAAAGAAAAAAGAGTACTAGGATAGCGAATATTTTTAAAGGTCTTCCTTCAGTCACAGATAAGAAGTATGTATGCAGGATTGAGCCAAGCTGTAAAGAGTACAGCCAGAACCTTCTCYGAGTCATTCAACTGCCTCTGTGCCAAAGCTCCAATGAAGAACTTAGGGAATACTGTCTCTCTCCTTTCTAGTGATTATATTTATATGMCACATATAGTATAAAGAGCTTCCCCTGTGTAAATAAAATTTACCATCTAGATTGTGCAATCCTAAAAAAWTTTCTGTTACCTTAAGTGCAGGTAAATCTTGACTTCTGGACTGATTGAAGATAGTTAACACCAGAAAAAGGAAATAAAGATACTGGAGAGTCCAAATCTGGGTATTATGATCATTTAAATAACTAACAGTTAAACTGTCCTRGTTTCAGCTGGGGTAGAGTTAGTTTCTTCTCAGTACCTGCTACAGTGTTGTGCTTAGTTTAGGTTTTTTGATAGAATTTATTTATCCTAAGTCAAGGACTTTTTCTCCTTGTCTTGTGCTCTGCCCGTGAAGAGGTTTGCAAAAGAGACTGGGAGGGGCATAGCTAGGACAGGTCGCCTGAACTGACTGAAGGGATATTCCACACCACAGAACATCAAACTGGGGAGAATTACCTGGAAGGTTTGGGAAGGGTGGGTCAGGCACCAGTCAGCATGTGGTGAACAATTGTTTTGTATATCACTTGGGTTTTACTTTTTAATATGTGTTATTATTCATTATTATTCTTATTATTTATTATTATAATTATCAATTATTATTTAACATTATGATTGCACTACTATTGCATTTTACTTTGCTTTCAATTATTAAACTGCTCTCATCTCAACATACAATTTTACTTCAATTCTCCTCCCTATTCCACAGGGTGGAAAGAAGAGAAGGGAGGTTGAGCAAGTGGTTTTGTGGTGCTTCGTCTCCAGCTGGGCTTAAGACCACAACAAAAATAAAGACCACAAATCCTACAAATGAGACAACTAATTATTTGTACTTCAGAGCTGAATGTGTGTAATAAAACTGCAGAAAGCAAGACACAATTTAAGAATATAAGAGGCCTTGGGGAATACAAATAAAAGATGATACCTGAACAAAAAGGACCTGATTCAATCRGTTAAAAGTCAGGAGGTGTTAGACTTTAGTCAAAGAATGAAARAGGGAATCTTATAAAAATTCCTCTTTTCTATTCCACAACGTATTTTCTCATCATATACTTTGTATTTTAGTGATAAGATTTTAGTTCTAATCCTCAGATGCTCTATTACTAAACTACATGTTAGATAATCTAAAATAGTGTCAAAGTTAAGTAGTTACTAAGGAAAAGAATGCAGATTGCATTGAATCAATCTGAATCTGAAATTCAGATCTCTGTATTTATTCCTTTGGATTGAGATTATTATCCTTCCCACTGATTAACCAGCTGTGTGCTTTGGACAACAGTAAGCAGATGATATTCACAGTTATAGGTGATACTATTTAAAAGTAAAATTTATCTAGAAAAAAAGACCATAAAAATACCTATTTTTCAAAGAATCTACAAATTTTGACACACAAGAAGGTTAAGAGAAATAATTAGAAAACAAACTGTGTCAAGTCTTTTGCTTCCTAAGTTTTTCAAGATAAAGGAGTCATTCTAATGTTATGGTTTTGAGACAGAAAGCACACATTTCACAAAATAGATCTGTTTACTATGTGAAATCAWGATGCGTGGGGTTTTATGTTGCAGTGGAGTCCTTAAATATTACGGCAAAAAATCAAAGAAAATAGCCTGGAAAAAGTTATCAAAATATGTCATCAGATGTCTATATGAATTCCTTCACATTTATAATTAAGGACTGAAAAAGCCATTACCTAATTAGAATATTAAATGTATATATATAGCTTTATTGTGGAAAGGTACTCTTCTTCTTATATTCAAATTGACTACACATTTTAAGAAGCTGTTCCTGAAAGACATTGTAACAGTAAATTCACTACGTTATCCTTTGCTAAGTAACACTAGAAAAACTATACAGACGTCGAAAATAAGGCAAAGTATTTTATTAATGGCCTTATGTCTACGTATACACAAATGCTCTTTAGGCAAAAGCTACTTTCTCCCCAGCAAGCCAAGGTACAATGTTCCTTCTGCCCAAGAACAGCTCATGGTTCTAAACGGACAGTATYTATAATAAAATATTTTATGGACTAGACTTCAACTTTTCATGAATCTCTTTAAGAATTTATCAAAGTCAGGACACAGATTAAATGCATTGAACAAGCTATTTAATCTTATTAGAATAGTTATTTAAGCTGGTTAGAAATGAAGTGCCAGTTCAGATATCCTTTTAGTATCTCTACTCCTCTGCTGTCCAATTACAGTACATTGTATTAACTAGTTTATATCTTTATTTGGTCATASGTTTATGAGGAACTTTATAATTCAGGAACTACAAGATGGACTTTTCATAAGGAATGTAAAATTTTGCCTTTTTAGTGAACAGTATAAGGAGTGCCAATTTTTAGCAAAATATCACTGTCTAATTGCTAAAAATACTCATCACTAAAATTCAGCATTTAATTCCATACTCATCCCCGCCTTTTTATATAAGGGTTTCTTTAGCTTAGAAATTTCTTTATCATTATATGTTCTCTTGTGAAAATACTCTCTTTGATCTTAAAAAAAAGCTCAAGGAAATCTTAAAGCATATGATGAGTAATAATCATGAACAAAGTCTCATAAATTCCATGATTCTACTACTTTTTTTCTAAAAGTTTTAGTCTGCTTTGCTTCATGCCAGGCTGTTGAAGAAGCTATGGACCAAGCAAATCTGATACTGAGCTAAACATTACAAAGCAAACACCAACACAAAAAAAGCTGCATCTTTCTGACAGGTGTCTGCTGTTCRTGTCCAGTAGTGGTCCATGGAGATTCGGTACAACAACCCCCAAACTATTGCTTACCTAGAAATAGCTGTATTTTCTGAAAATATAGGAAGCAGGTATGTAGAACAACTATTTCATCCAGCACTAAATATACATGGTTTTTTGACTCAGATGTATCTAACATCCCCTGGGGACAATAGGTTAAATATTAATCTACTTGAACTAAATACAATCTGTATATAGTCTCTCTGCTGCTCATATCTATTCAACAGGTAAGAGCAAGCCATCAGGTAATACTGAATAGTGACAATGTGATTAGCATAAAGGTCAAATTCTCTTAGAGGGCAAAATTAAACAGGAGCAAAAATATCATTCTGCAGTCAGTGTTGCTGAAAACCATAAGTCACTTAGAAAAATTGTCATCTCAAACCATGTGAGAACTTTATTTTTAGTCAGACTAAGGCAGAATTATGATACAAAAATTACTTTAGGACATTGCTCATCTCATTCTCCTGTCTAAAATTCAACTGTGCTTATGACATTTCTATTGTCTTTGGCTTAATATTGAGCATCCAGTGACAGAAGTTCCATAGTTACAATATGTGCTTTTTAGTATGTTACTGTAATTTATGGTAATTTTCTTCTTATGTTTCACCCTCCTAAATAATGTATCTATGTCTATCATCCCAATTTTTTTTTGCACTTGCCAACTGTCCCTAGGCATTTCATGATTGCTGCAGTTTTCACAATCTGTAAGCCCTCTGCAAACAGCTGTTTATGAAATTATGCATTTAAATTAACATTTAAATAAAAAAATCTTTAACTGGACTGTGAGCTTTCATTAGAAACTTTTTTCTTTCTTTTCACTTCCACTCTTAATAAGCAAGAGCCTTAATAAACACTTTAAATAAGCAAGAGCCTTACTTGACATTGAGTTTTAAAACTACATGGAAGTCTTGAAAATGCAGTTTGAGTACAYGCCGGTGGAATATATTAGAATCTTTTGCAAAAGAAATTGATCTGAGAACACTGGGCTCCAAATAAAGATTTCTTAGAAATATATATTCTAAATTATATAAGTTTGAGTTTTACTTGAATTTAGACAGTCAGAGGTATTGCTATCTATAGAGCAGATTTTGCAACAGCAAAAGCATCTAACATGTATTGGAAAGGGAAAGAGTTAGCTGTCTAATCTGTTTAAAAATCTCAAGAAGCAAATATTTAAACTTTTGCTAATGTACTCTTTATACTCCTTCATACATATTCTTCATAGCGACATTACTTTCAAAGCCAGTCACTTCACCCTACTGAAAACACAAATCATAGGTCAAAGTTTTGAGACCTCTTGGTAGTTCAATGATTTTTTTCTAAAGAATTTTGATATGTCATGAAGTAAGGAATCAGATACTAGCACCAAAAAAAACAAAAACAAAAACAAAACACCAAAAAATGAAGAAAATCAGACTTTGGGATCACATGTGAGGATATTATAATTTTATTTAAAATTTCCAACACAATCCACATTGATGTAGAGAAGATGAAGAGGAATGGTCCCAGTATCAGCCTGCCAGAGTTCAAGAGGCATTTGGACGATGCTCTCAGGCACAAGGTGTGACTCTTGGGGTATCATGTGCAGGGCAGGAGCTGGACTTTGACAATCTTTGTGGTTCCCTTCCAGCTCAGAATATTCTATGATTCGATGATACAAATTAATATTCAAATATTGTGAGTGGGTTTTTTTAAATATTGGACATACATAATAAATATAATTTTTCAGCTACCAGCAGTGAATACAAATCAATTAAACTGAGAAATATTTTTTGAAATATCTAGAATAATGTGTTGATTTACTGGTCCAAATAGTTGTCACATACTTTTGCTGCTAACATAGATTTTACTTGCCTTGTAAAAGGATTTTCTTTCCCTCTTGAAATAATTTTCATCAGATATAAACATCCCTATGTGTCAGTGAGACAGAACCTTTTTTTATATTCACACATTCAAAAAAATTTGATATAATAGTAAAAATAATGCTATGCTTGCTTAAATTCTGAAAATTAAATTCTGAAATAGATTTAGGCTAAAATTGTTTTGTAGTTTTACTTATATATCCAGTTGGGCTTTCTTTGATATAGTAAATAATTTGACTTGCACAGGATCAGGTTTCAACAGTCCCCATATCAAATATAAAGCTTTACTATTGTTTGCAATACAAGTTTAAATCAGGTAATAAATGATCAGGAAGCAAAACACATGAAACCCTCATTCTTACACAAGTGGCAAAGATTTCAAATTCATAATGAAGCATTTTTACAGTCATTACATTTTTCTTTGCAGTTGTCAAGTGAGATGGACATTCTGTGTTTTAGGAATATACCTAGCTAGCTCCTTTCTCTTCCAAAAATTGCAAAAAACATTCCAATGGCTCACCTTGGTAACCACATAAAAGTGCTATCAAAGTTATCAATATTGTGAGTAAACACAGAATCACATACTGTGATGTTAGCATTTCTTTTGCAAAGCATTGTCTTTCTGAACTTTATCAGGAAAATTTTTAAGAATGATGAACACTAAAGTAACAGATAAATGAACAAAGCATCTTGTATACTGAAGAAAATGATCTGAAGAAAAAATCAAAAGGCAAAGATAAGAAATCCAAAGATTACTCTTTCATTGGTTCATTGATTACCAAATGAGGAAACAAAAAATTTTAATGTTCTACTTATGTTATGTTAAGTGTATTCAATCCAGAGAGATGACAACTAGGAAAAAGAGAAAAAGTAAATTTATTTTATTGATTTGTTGTGTAGGCAACCATTTTAACTTGAGAAACACACACTACATATTGTTACACATATACAGCATGTCATGGAGATTCTGCACTTCAGCATTAGCACACAGCTCACACAGTACTGGAGCTGCAATTTGTGTGCTATAGACCAATGATCCTAGATCTGGAATTGAATTTTGCATTTCATTTATTTGTATGCTCTAAACAAAACTGGATAAAATACAAGTTCCGTAGAACATTGAAAATAAACATATTGACCTCAGTTTCACTAAAAGTTATCTAAGGTCATTCTTTCCAGTACTTCTTTGTATATATTTGTGATAGAATGTCAGACCTTTGTCTGTATGAATGAACACATCATTGTACAATGTACAATATATCCAGTTCTGATAATATAACCTCAACACTAGTGTGTGTAAATTTAATATATAAACCATAGAGAGTCATCTCTTTATATGATTCATTTTAAACCAGTATTTTATAGTGCTTTCTATATGTAATCATGTCAACAAAGGAAATAGATTGCATCTGAAAATAAAAAGATGGTGTAAATACTAATGCASTTTATCTGAAGTAGTAAAAATTCAAAATATAGCACAATGCTTTTTGACTATCCTTAAAAGGTTTACTGRTAAGAGATTGATGCAAGCGACTTCAGAGCAGAGCGAGCCAATTGTTTCATCTCATCTCACATAAAATGTAGGTCATGGAACCACCATCACCCAGTAAAATTTACATCAGCCTCACACTTTCTGTTTGAGCAACAGCATACGCATAGAAAATAAAAAAAAATCTCATTTCAGGTTTTGAGTGTTATATCCTAGTACATATTTTTCTCCAGTACATCACACAAATTAAAATCAGAAATTTATTTCTAGGATGGATTTGTGACGCAATTAAAATTATGTTTCTATGAAAAAAGGATATAAAAATACTTGAAGGAAAATCTCTTCCACTAAGAAACTTCTTGTATATTCTGACATCAATGCTTAGGCTTCAGTTGGATTTGTCATAAGATTAGCAATGAGAATTTAGGTACAGGTAGAGATGCTGGTTAACAGCCCACTTTCTAAGACAGGTAGGGTTATTCAAAAAGGCTACCATTATTTAAATGAGTTTGTTTTCTTGGCTTCCTGAAACACCTGTGGAGCAATGGATTTTGCCAGAGATTAGATGATTTTCGAGTATCCTCACAGTCAATATAAGAAAGAAAAATATTTTCGTCTCCTCATAGGCAAGAGTCTGAAGTCTGATCATCTTTGTACTGCTGAAATATCAACCCCATTTACGACATTTCCTACTCTGGATACTAACCCCATCTCAGACTCATTGAGATCCTCTGGATACTCCTGATATTCACATGACTTTTCTCCACATATATATATATTTATGTTTCATAAAATCATAATACCATAGAATGGTTTCATTCAAAGGAACATTAAAGATTACCTTAAATATTTCATTATGGAGAAATTAATTATTGGCTAAAAACTCTACTTAAAGACACCTAGCAAAGAATCACTCAGTTTTKGAGGCATAGAGTGCACCTTCTATATGCTAAATTGCTAAACACACAGACTTTAATAATTCTAGTTTCCATGTCTTGTAATGGAACTAGATGGGAGGTCTGGAATTAATTTTACCTAACTTTAGATTTCTATTAGTCTTCTGCATGCAAATTAGTCTATAAAGTTCCAATTTATAGTCAACAGAGAGAGATAAATACTTTTGGAAGCAATTTAATTACATACCTTAGGGCAGGATGAATTACATTCCATAAATTCATATTCCTCTTCATATTTTAAAGGAAACATACTTCCTGATTTTAAACTCTACCCTAGGTATTTTTCAGTTCATAACAAGGTGCAATCTTAAATTATAACTCTTGTTATAAGAAAATCATGCTTTTTTTTCTATCTGCAGTCCTCATCATTGTGCGTTCTGAAATGTTGAAAATATCAGTGTGCTTTATTTTCTTTAATTTCATGAGAATGGTATGACTGTAACACAGATATACAAATAAGGAGTTCTGCATCATAAATAACTTGCTAAGTCATGAAAAGAAGAGTCTGTGCAAGGACAATATTTATTGAGGGCAATGTTTTGAAAGCCAATCAATGTCTTTATCCTTACACGTGAAGCTACAGCTCTACAAACTCTCTCACACAATAGATTTTTATTGCAACTTTAGACATACAGAAACAACTGCAATRATTTTCTGTACCCTTGACACAGTTCTTGTAACTTAACATATGTATACTTAACTAAACAGATAAGGTATTATCAGCATCTTAACCCCTTTTCCAGGCAGGCAACTTATTTACACTCAATAATACTTAACTTTTAGCATATTACTACCCGAAATACACAGTCCCAATAGTCTGCTGCAACAATAAGAAAGGAAATATCAGCTAAAACAAAAAATGTGAAAAAGCTCTACCCTTGTTTTAAATATCCTATTCAATAAAATAATTCAAGATGAATTCTAACAATTTTTAATTCCAACATTTTTAAAGTTAACATTACAGAAGTATTCTCAGAAGATCTATCTATTAGGATCTTGCCACARAACTTGGCATATTTTTACATTGGGCTAGCTGAAAACGTTTTATTTTCATTTGTCCCATTTTATTACTAATTTTCAAACTTTCTTTAAGATATAAGGAAGCCAAGTTAACATTATACTTATGGTTTATTAATGAGGTTTAACATACTGCAAATWCAGGGAGAGAAGGAATTACTGAATGGAAAAGATTGAAATGAAACAGCTGCATGTTAAAAATACTTTCTTTTTAATATTTAATTTTTTATTATTGTGACCATATGCCTATGGTAAGGTCATATGGAGTTCAATCTTGTAAAGTTACATTACTATTTTAAACTACTCAATAATAATTGGCCTTTAGAAAAGCAAATGAATACTTTGAGCTAGGTTAAAGCGGCTATTTAAAAGTAGGGTCAATTGGAACCATCATGTAAATACCAGGATAGCTCTAAATAAAAAAATACAATATGGAGGTTTGGAGTACTAAGTTTAATAGGCTTGGAGCTGATTTCCATTTATGAGTAGTTATTGAGTGGGTCCCAGAAATCATAATTTTATATTAATCCTGTTATTACATTTTGTACATAAAATAATAAGCAGGTTGAACTAAATATAAGGATATTGCTGTTACTATTTTCTAAAGAAATATTTAATTTTCATAAAAGAGAATACATGAACTGAGCTTCAAAAAAATTCATCCAACATTTTTGTGACCGACATCTAAGATAAAAATTAGGACAATTTTTAATCTAACAGCTGAGTTTCTATCTGGGCAGGAAGAAGGGATACAAAACTTAAGAAAACATGGAAAACATCTGTTCTTCTTATGCAGAGTAATTAAACTGAAGAAAGCAACCTGATTCTTGTTTTGAAGGTTAGCAGTATACAGAATATTATATATATTTCTATACAGAATTCCACAGTGTATGTTGACAGATAATATTAGGAGTTTGGTACACTGTTTCCCAAAAATATTGTGGAATAGCAAGCTGAATAAATATGTAGATTTAGTAAGAAGGCCAACAATTGGTTTACTGAGAAAGAATGTCAATGTATCTATCTGTAGGCAATCAGGCCACAGCTGTAGAATCTGAAGCAATCATGAAAGTGAATGTTCTTTTGAAGTAGGCTGGACTGAATCACTCAGAAACATACCAGGTGCCAGACACTAGAGCACTTGCCATATTTACCAAGGCACCAGAACTGTAGGGCAATGAGTCCCAAGCAGCTTTTTGAGGAGGAATCATATTTGGAACGAAAGACTATGAAACTCAGATGAAGCAGATTTGCACTAATTTGAGAAAATTGGTGCTAAATATGAAGCAAGATGATATATTAGAAAAAAATTAAAAGCATGTCTTCTAACTTAGGAACCCACTCATGATTTTAAAAACAATTCTACAGTCTTTGTTTATGCACCAAAGGTACACCAGCATAGCAACGCCACTTCAATTATTTTTCCCCATCCTATTTATGGTGTATGCAATGTTCTTACATTAAGATAGAATACCAAGATTCATAGAATTTTAAAATAGCTTAGTTTGGAAGGTACCACTAGATTCCACCCACTAGATCAGTTTGCTCAGGATCCCAGCCAACCTGACCTTGAACACCTCCAGGGATGGGGTATACACTTCTCTAGGGTAACCTCCTCCATTGTCTCGCCATTCTCATAGTAAAGAATTTCTTCCTAACAYCTAACATACATTTCTCCTCTTATAGTTAAAAACTGTTACCCCTTGGYGTCTATTTTGTCTGTGTAAACATCTCTCTATCTCTTTTTTATAAGCCACTTTTAGGTACCAGAAGGTTACTATAAGGTCTCCCCAGAGCCTCGTCATCTCTAGAATGAACAACTACAACTCCCTAAGTCTTAGTATATCTATGTGGAAGCCACCAAAATATGAGAAACTCACACATATAATTGGTTCCCATAATGTAATTCATTCTGTTTGGAAGACCACTGTAGATTTTCAAAGTGCTGTGGAACTYGTATATTTATTCCATCATAGGGATCTGCTTTGAGAAGCTGGCAACCTGTGTGTTTTCCATCAAGCCCTTAATTTTAAAAATACATATGAATACCTTAATTTATTCCTGTTTGATTACTCAGTCTATAAATGTGGTGATAGGTCTYCTAAGGCTACAACTGTCTCTAAATGCCTTAGCTGTCAAGCCCTCATGATCTCAATAATTTTTGACAGAAGAAGAATATTCTGAAGGTATTCATGTAACATTTACATTTACATTCTATTTTTTTTTTTTTGTGATTAGAATACTTGTTTCTTTTAATAACTTAGTTCTGTTCTTTGCAATAACTCAAAGACTTCCCACTTGGCAAGATGGCTTCATCTACTTAATAAACTTTCTGTTATGGTAAGGTGTCTTGTAAGACTTCAGGGTAATCTTAGTTCTAGTTCCTATGTCTTTCTGCTCCTTTATGAAGGCAATCTAGAACAGGATCAGATTTGTCAGAATCACATATCTATGATCAGGTTCCTTAGAATTCCAAAGATAAAAGGAAGTCTCCAAGTTTTCTTTGAAATTTCTTGTCTTTTTGCTAAGCAAGACCAGCCACTTCAGCTATTTTGCTGGTTCATATTTTGCTATAAACCTTAGTTGCAACATCTAAAAGATTCCATGTATCGTAAATTGTGAGTGCAGAAATTATTCAGTAACATCCCCAACCTTTCCTTGTTAAGCTATTGYGTTTACAATCTAAAGGTTGTCTACTTTTGTAGTTCTCATGTCAGGAGTGTGAAAGACTAAACTACAGTGAAAGACTTAGACTTTTATGGTGAACACTAACTTCCACACCTGCCCTTTAAGGAGGTAAATCTGCCAGTCATTAACTATCCTGGACTTGAATATATTTTGCCGTACTAGTGATTAAACCTCCTTATGGATGACGACATGTAGCTTTCTTTAAAACTACTAAAATGCCAAGTACTGTATTGGAGATCATGTTATATATTGCAGACACTGAAAAGTAGTTTTTCAATAGCTATGATTTGCATTTCACCTTACAATCTTTATTTGGGTAGGTTGTATAACATACAGTATTTTTTTTCCAACTCTCAATTTCAGTGTGAGCACTAAAGTACTACATAAAGGAAGGCAGAAGTTAATTCCAAAGCTTTACAAATTTACTGTACATAAATTTTGTTAGAAAACAGTGCTTTATTGACACTACTGCATTCCTAAATTCAAGTGTATAAAATTAGGGTTTTTAAATGTTGAATCTCTGCTATTCATTAACAGCAAGATGTGCATTTATAAGTTAAGTCCTAATATATACATCTTTGATTTCAGTAATTACAGATTCACTTATCTGTGTGAAACATATTTGGTAGGTATCACTGTCAGAATCTATAAAAACATCACAGATTTGTGGTGACAACAAACGGCACAGAAACTGACCATCAAAGTTTGCATATTTGGAATTACCTACTCCAGCTAATAACTAGATTCAGAAATTGATGTCTACTTGCAAACTGAGATATGGCAACAATACTTTTTTATTCACTATTACTTCTGGGACTAGTAATGTGTGTTAAAATTTGCTCCAGTGTGATACTGACAAAAGAGTGGAAAGACATGGGTAAGGATGATGTCCCATGAAACTCAGGTGTAGGGTGTGACTGATCACAACAGCATCAAAGCTGACTTTATTTCACCACAGAGGAGACCACAATGCAGCCAAATTTTAAAAAGCTATCAACAGTTGAGTAGATCAATGTAAATGTTTTTTCCTGTATCCATTCATTGAMTTACTACCCTGATGTAGTCAGACCAGCAAGAGGGGAGTGAGTGTTTCAATCACTAATTCTAAAAGTCCCAATCAGAAAATTGTATAAACTTAGAAATTACTGTAGCTTCTATACTCTTAAACACCACCAAGTCCCACCTTGAGTTTCTAGTCTGAGCAAAACAACTTAGTTTGGGAGTTCAATGAAGTTGTCATTGGGAGCCAGACTTGTTATTTCCTGCAACAAGACTTTAAATGCTGCCTACACTACTGTCCAATTTAAGAAAGTAACAGATGCTTTCAAAATGACCTAATTAGAAATAAGTCTTCCTGTGTTGCTGGGGTGGTGGACTCCCGTCTGCACGACTCCATACCACCGATCAGGGTTCTGAAGGACTGGGACACAGCCTTGACTGGATCTCAGCCTGGGTCAACTGTCATGGTAACTCCTTGATCATTTATTATACTCTTMCATTCAGGACCACCAAAGCTGATAGCATGGGTCCTATTCACCTGTGCTAGCTCTTTTCCACCAGGAACACGGAAGGAAGAGTACAGATGTGCTAGGAGTGGACTGCTGGGCACTCTGGGAATCTATCCCAATCCCAAGGTCAAAACCTCTATCTCTACATATCTTGATACCATCTGAAATGAATGATCAAATGATCTTACTCAATTGGTGGTATTTACATTTAATTTTTTTTCCTGTCATTAACCTTATTTGAACTGCCTTTCACTGCCCTAACTCCCCTGTTCAAATACTGCTTGCTGTTATACATCAGTTAGCTCTTCCTGCCTGAGCTTATTGTACCACAGGTAGCAAATGCAAAACATCTGCAAGGGCATAGTGCTGAGCCTTGCATTGCTGGTTCTGTCCTTAAATTTCTTTTTTCAGATTTCAAGTACTCAAATTCTTTGCGATGAGCTGTAAATTTCCCCCCAATTTCTTTCTTGACTGTCTTTAACAGACTATTCAGATTATTTGTAACGTTACACAAAGCTGTACTTCAGCTGCCTTAAGCATCTTCTGTAGATTGAGTTATCCTGGGGGAATACAAGCTATTTTCCTGCTTTTTATTCAGAAAGGCTTACAGCTTCCTTGGCAGATGAGCTGTTTCCCTGACCTATCCTAAACAGAAGAAAATTACTCTCTCTCTCTCGATTATCCTCATCATCCTAATAAAAACACATTCCTTAAATTTTATTTTCCTGCTTCTACTTGTGGCCAGACATTTAAGCTTGAAATTCAAGCCAAGAAACTATATTTGCTAAAAAACCCCAGGCTGTACTTTCCATTTTAGTTAAAATGGTACAACTGGAAATTTGATATCTCACAGTCTTCCTCCTTCCCAAAATGCTGAAGCTTATGCAAACCCACAGAAAAAAAAAAAACCCTTTTAAGAAAGTTGAACTGCAAAGTACAAGGAACAAGCATTAGCTGTATTGCATTGCATGCAAATTCTGTGCTTCTAAGTAGTTTTCTAATATAGTAAAGGCAATAACTGTAAAAAATGTTTGTTCCTGCAYACAAAACTTCTAAGATAAGTGATTATTGCCATAAGTTGCAATTACTAGCAGCAAGACAGCTGACTAGGGTCCTGAGGATAGGCTGAGTTTGAGTTTTACTACCCTGAAGATTGATATTCACTGCCAATCTAGCATGAGATAAAGCTAAAGATATGTATTTAAGTTTTAAGGAAAGATTTTACCCAGAGGAGCTATATACAGAAATTTCTCATCGCTATTCTATATATTTCAGTTTACATTCTATTAGCCATAGAGGTGCTGGTGGTATAAATTACAATCTGAATAAGCTACTCTTTTTTATTATTATTTTTTTAAAAATATATTTAGGTAGCTCTGTTTCAAAACCCTTTGAAGCTGAATTTTATCAAGTAGATGATTTTTCATTTCAGTGTAGCATGATGACCTTTTCCTTAAATAAGTATTTTGTCACAATTCCAAGCATTTTCTTGCAAAGAACAGCTTGAAATATCAAATATAATGTTAAACTGTATTGATGAAAAATCTTGGAAGATTATATCTCTTTCTTCTTGCAGCAGATATTAATACTTCAGATAGACTGTCAGATCTTTATGCTCTGAAAGTATTTGTTGCATAGTTATGATGATATAAAGTCCATTTAGTCAAATTCCTCTGTTTCCTCTAACAAGGCAGTATTGCTGACGGGTTGCAGTTTAGCGAGTTGTGCATAACTTTGTGCAAAGCCTATCCTTTTCCACTCCTTATCCATCTGAACACTCTGGCTGTAGTTTTCCCCTGTTCTGCCTCCATCAGAGAGCCATCAGGTTCTCCAGAGCCTGCTGGCTCTGCAGTGCATGTCTGCCTGCAGCAGGGAAACGCCAAGGAGTGACAGCGAGGCACCGCGCACGCCGCTGCTGGAGCAGGCAACACCGGCAATCTTGGACACCTCTCTGTAGACCAAGAAGTCTTTACAGAGTCCGCTGATCATTTTACTATTGAGTTATCTACTCATATTCCAAAACCATCCAAAAGGTACCCCAATGTCTTGTTTTTTATAATTTTGATTAACTTGAACTAAAAAATAGTGCATCAGAAATTAGCACTTTGTTATTGTTTAGATCAGTCTTCCTTTTTTTTTTTCCATGATTACAGTACCAAATCCACATTTAAATTTATTGGTTTTTAAAAAATTATTAGGTTTTGTGGACCTACAATCAATTTATTTCCTTGCATATTCCATATTAGGTTTTTTTCCCACGCAAACTTTAGGAAAACGCAATGCCAATAAATTACAAGTTTTGTAAGATAGACAATAAATCATATTTTTAAGCAATCTTTGCCTAAAAAACTAAAATGATGCAATTAGTTTAGAAAATAATTATTATCTGTAATTAATCTGCCTGCATCATTAAATAGTAAATTAAAGAAATGAAAAATAGACAGCTAAGAAAACCTTTGCTCATTTTCTCTTGAATACAGAAAAAATTAGGCAATTTAATTCTAAATTTACAGTATTCTGATTAAAATTCTTCTAGTTTTTAGAGTAATAGAAAAGAGTTCTGTCTCATTTAAAATCTGTAATTAATTTTAGATGTAAATATTTTTCTTCCATACTTTTCCAGTGAGAAAAAAAAAAAAAATACCTGYAGCTGAATCTGTAAAACCCATTGATTTCTAATCTTTTGGGAAAGTGCTCTGTCCTTATGATCCTACAATGAATTCCATAAATATATCAAGTAATTCCTTTCCATACAATCTGCCTGTGACACTGTCTGACTATATGTGGTCCAGCTTTCTTCTCCCTGTGGTCTGTTAATCACTCACCCATATATATATAAAAAGATAAGAACAATGAATTGGCTGATAAAACTTTTATAATCAGATCATTTCTACTGACAGTATCCAGCTCAAAACTACTGTATGTTGCTGATGCACAGTAGCAGGAGCAGTTCATTATTTCTGCTATGGCTCCAGCTCTTTCAAGAGGAGGAAAAAAACTGCTTTAATCAAAAGCTGAGCATCTTAGGATTTACTTGGAGACCTGATTCTTTGAAAAGTCTTTGATTCTTTGAAAGGGGTCAGAGTGACATTTCAGTAATGGTTTTCCTTTCTTCCACTTGGCAGAGCAGCTAGTCTGTCTTGTAATCAGGCTACAAATAGGACAGTGGGAATCAAAGCAGATACTGATGTTTAGATGGCAAAATGGCTTACCTGAAAGCTGAAGTATTTTATGAATGGCTTCTGTAAATATCCACAAAAGAGGATATGGGCTTCAATTCAGGATCACTTTGTTTCAAAGGTTTGGAACTCAAGAATGAATTTACTCTCACACCCTTGAAATTAACCTTGAAATATCCAGCTTTCAGATATTTCATTTGTTTGTGTAATCTTCTTCCTCAAACTTGCTGCACTGCACAATTACACACTGGTCATAAAACTACAATTATTAAGGAACTGATTTGCACCTTTACTGAGCTAATTAGCTATAACTCAAAAAGACATACTTATGAAAGTGTTACCTAATTCAAATGGCATCCCTTCTATTATTATAATACTATTTATATATTATTATTAATTAATCATTTGTTATTATTATCATTGTAGTTGCTATTGYTACTGTTACTATTATTACTTCCCATTCCAGGAGGCTATTGATTGTGTGGTAACTCTGCCTTCTTTCTCTTTGAGGAGCCATGAAATTTAGGAGCCACGAAATTCCAACATAAAAGAATTAGCCCTACAAAAACCTGTTGTATTTTACTTTATGTATTGTTCAA
Organism: Cardinalis cardinalis; assembly: GCA_014549065.1. Lineage (NCBI taxonomy): Eukaryota > Metazoa > Chordata > Aves > Passeriformes > Cardinalidae > Cardinalis > Cardinalis cardinalis. The sequence goes on from JACDOX010000097.1 coordinate 1,527,597, forward strand.
CACATAACACTGGGGGATTTTAGCCTACAGTGAGAACCCATTTTTATCTAATACACATCATTAGGTCAAGCCAATGGATTACAGATTAAACAAGCAGGGCATTTTCCTATGACTGGAAGAACTTGATGTATCTGAAGTCCTAATAGTATTTACTCATGGTTTTAAAACACTGGTTATTTATTGACAATTTTAGCTTGAAGTGGCCTGCAATAAAATAGCAGCTTTTAGGGTCTTACTAATTCACTTCACTTGAGAACAAATATTTATTAACATTAATTTAATGTTTGATAACATATTGAATGGTTACTGAGCCCTGAGTTGTATGTAGTGCCATATAGCTAAAATTTATTTGACAATGTTATGGTCCTTTCTTTCTGTTATATCTGTAAGATAGACAGATTTAAATATCAGATCACTTTATAGATCTGCACCATTTTCCTTTGTCTCTTTCTTCTTTTTCTTCTTTCATTTTAAAGATARAAGACTCTATAATGAATTGAAATTTTTCATTTATTCCAGTTCACACATCAATAAATCAAGAAAGCTACTTCTGAATGCTGTCTCTATATGATAAAGAATGGTTATTTGAGGTTCTCCCTGACTTTAACGCAGATAAATGTAACACATGGAGTGGTACTAGTTAAATAGCTGAGGTGGTTTTTTGGTCTGTTTTTAAGTTTTACCTTGCCCACCAGAATTCTGAACTCTTTGATATCTTGCTAATGCATCAATATAAGATTTGCATGCATTCTGTCTTCCTTCCTTTCCCAAACTAATTTAAAAACACAAGACCCAAGCTATTTAGAGAACCTGACTTTCTGAATACAGCTATCTTCTCTCTTTCCCTCTTTCACTTTCTCTGCGCATTTGTTTTTTGAAACACTATGGCTAATTCAGATGTATTTACATCCATTAACTAACCCAAGTACTTTGAGAACCTGTCGAATTTTTGTTTTGTTTTGCTTTGTCTTTTTGTTTGGGTTTTGTTTGTTTGTTTGGGCTTTTTATGTTCTCGATTAGATTTTTTAGATGGCAGAAAGAAAAAAAAGAATGTCATGATTGTTGGTAAATAAAAGGTTCTGCATGAGTGGTTTTTAATAGCTTATCATCAACATCTAATCGAACTGAGTAATTGCTGCTTAAGAGAGTGATTCTGAACCAGCAGCTGCCCCTAGGCAGTACTTTGCTGAGGAATGTCACTGCGACAAAAAGTGCTGGGCATATAATGCATCATCAGCATTTGTGCTACAGGCATGTCATATAGGTGGATAGGAATCACCAGGGTGTGGTAAACGTAGTGTGCCAATGACATCTGAGTGGTATTAGATGGATAGGGGGCAAGTAGAAAGACAAAAAAGGCAAAAGACAAAGAAGCCAAAAAACTGAGAAAAACAGCTTTTACAATGAAATGGAAATTACCTTCAATGCTGCAGTGCACCACTGACTTTGACAGCTGAAGCAGCAGCAGAGAGAACTTGAAAAAGATATTGGTTATAGCAATTCTTTTGCAAGAAGCTAAATCTGATTCTCCACTGACTACATTAATCAGTGTTTCTTAAAAAAAATTAGACTGAACAGAAGAACATTTTCTTAAGGTAATAAGAAATGACTTGAAAGCCTAGATTTATGTGTGCGAATGTGTGTCAACACATGTCTATATTTGTGAACTAATGAAGCACAAGAGTTAAAATAATTGTGTACTTTCTTGCTCATTGGACTTGTCCTGGTTTGGTCAGGACAGAGTTAAATTTTTGCCGTAGCTGTGAGAGGGCAGAGCCTGGAGCCATATGGGCATGACTGGGTTGTTATTCTGTAGGAGGTACATCATACTTGGGGGGCACCTTCCTGGGAGACGGGCATGGCTTGGAATTGAGAAAAGCATGGTGGGAGGGGGAAACTCATCAACCATTGTATATTGTTGCCAGAGTGCCCTAATAAGTATTTTACTTGTCAATCACCCTCTCCTTTGTATACTTTTGTAATCAGTATGGATTTAATAAGCCCTTACTGCTTATTTTTCTTATCTCATTGCTGTTTCCAGTAAATTGTGTTTATCTCAACCCATGATCTCTGCATTTTGTCTCTCACAGGATGGGGAGGGGAATAGTTTGTGGTTTTCTTTTTAGTGGGAGTCTAAATAGGGGAATACTGTTCCTAAACCATGACAGTTTACGCTGTGTTATTCAAAATTTGAAAAATTTTTGTAATTAATGTTATATGTTCACTTTATTTAACTTCCTCTTACTAGAAAACTGTATATCAAARCTATAAGCTTATATATTAGGATTAATTAAGATTTGTATGCAAATCTGCCTGCCCTTCCTCAAATTACTTTTCCTCCTAAACCTTTATTTCTGAAAACTTTGTTTTACCATTTCATTGAGGTATCAAAGCTGAGTGGAGCTTATGYGGTTATTACTGTAGATACTAAAAAGGGAACTTTGATATTAAACCATTGGGAAATAGCATTAAATATAATTTACATTTAGATACTTGAGTGACATGCCTTATATTAAGTCATAGGTTCTGTTAGTACTGGAACCCTCCATAACCCTTAAGTCTCTGGATCTTGCGTTTAGAATATGTTGCTTCTTACCTCTCTTGCTTTCACATTTCATTTTGAAATAAAAATCATACTTTGTGTTACTGAATGTAAAAATTTGACAATCTCTTTATGGTACTAAGAGGAAAAAAAACCCCAAATTCATAGGCCAGATTCTACTCTCATGATTAAGCTTTCCTTTATATGAAAACATTTGTCTTTATAATGTAGCTCTAGGCCACATTTTCTGCATCAGTCAGGCTATAGTGATGTTTAGTGCCAGCTGCCTGCAACAGGGCATGTTTAACAGAACTGGCAGTGACAGCCGTTTGTGTCTAAACCGATGTTCCCAAATTGCTTTGAGCCCCTCAGCTTCATGACAAGTAACCAGAGCTCAGAGTTTGTTTCATTACTTTTATGGAAGGAAARGCTGAATGCAGGTGTTCACTCACAACCTGGGCACTTTTGACAGTAAACATGAGCTAGGTCACAGTTAATGTGGGGAGTGAAGCATTTCACAGGGTGTGCCAAGCTAACCCAGCATGTGAGAGATTTGAGTCCAGCATGCTTGCCTGTCTTTACCCCTGTCTGAAACTAATCACTCACAAGCAGAACAGAATCTGTGTACTGGAATTAATGAGTCACATAAAACTGTGCTGCAGAGCAGTTTTAGCAGGGAGTTGTATGTCTATCTACATGACTTTATACACATCTGTCAGCTAACACACAGATACTTACACGAGCTTCAGCAGCTGGGCCATCAGGCAGATATCCAGTTCTCTCTGAAGGCTTGTGCCTCTGCTAACCAACGAATGAGTCGCACTCATCAAAACACAGGCTATTTGCCTATTAAAAACATGGGTTATTTCTACAGCTTCTGGTTGCAAAGAATTAGCCTCCATTTTAACAGGGTTTAGTTTAGAAGTGTCAGAGGATAGAGGTGGAAGGAAATAGCTTTTACTAGCAGATGAGAAGGACTGTGGTATTTTGGACATGTAGCCTGGCTGTCAGTGAGGTGATCAATTGACACGCTGAGCTGCTGTGGTGGAGCACTACTGCCAGCTGAAAGCTTTGAGAGCCCTTTCCTTTTACTAAGAGGCTTTCTCATTTTACAAAATGCAGCCTTCTCACTGAGAATGTATATTGGGCAAAACATAAGCTGAGACACTTCTGTTGAATGCAATTACTGTAACCAGAGGCAACACTGTCAAAATAGCATAGTCTGTACTCCTTGTTCAAATATCTATTAATTATTATGTGGGTCTTACAGCAACATCCAGCATTTTTATTTTTGAGATTAAGTCAGTCTGGGTTAGTAAGATCAGCTAAATTATATTCAGAAATAAAGATAACAGAAACCAAAAAACCATACAGAGAGAAATCCCAGAACTCAGCTTTAATGCTTGGGCTGTAGGGATTCTATCTCTTCTCTTTTTTCCCCAAGTTGGATTTATCTTTCTACTAGGAGAAGGATGCTTAATTTTGGGTGCCTGAAAGATCATGACAAAAAACCCTTACTGAAGCAGTCCAATTTCGATCTTCTGCCTCTCACAATGACAGGACAGTCTTCCAAAAACTAGGTCTCTTACTCCTTTTTGAGATACTGTAGCTCCATAATCCCAAGGGTTATCTGAACTCTGAGTTTCCTGAAGGAGAGATCTTGCTTCCCCCAGATGAACCCCTGAAGATATTATTGCATCTTTCCTCCCATCCTTCTCAACATTGTTGGTTGCAACAATCCCAGTCTGCTAATAGTCAGGAAGGGGAGCAAAAATTAGAAGGAGAATATTTTCCTTTTCTAAGTCTAACTTGTGTTCCTGCRATACAGTACAACCCATGAACTTCTTTCTCCCTGCATACAACTGAAAGAGAAAAGTACATGAAAGCTGTTAGAAAAACTTGTACAGAGTATTGTGTAGATAACATGTAATAAAACTGAATGGAAAGGATGTGAAGGAAGGTATAATTAGAGGATTAACTGGCAGAAAATAGATGAAGTAATGGTTTATACACAAATGTCCAAATACATTTTTAACTAGATGATAATCTGGATGAGAGAAAGGAAAATGAGARGAAAGATGAGAATAACAACTTCAAATAGGCATTTTGAAGTCTTTAGATTTTGAACATAACATAAGGAGGGAATTCCTTCTTTGGGATCATAAATGTGAGAAAATCAACATAAGGTTACCAGAAAAAAATGGATTATTTTGGAGAGTGGAAAGTAAGTGAATTATCTACAAAAGGATTTTATGGAATTAATAGAGAAAAAAAGAAGTGGAGGAACATGGTAAGGTTTTACATTCATAGATGAAGAGATGGAAGCTTAGGAAACTTTTCAACAAAAAGTGAAGTGGAAATGTATGGAGGAAGGCTGGAGTGAGGTAAATAAAATCTAGGTAATGAAGAGTGAAGAGGAGAAGTCTGAAAAATAAAATCATGGGGTTTTTTTTTAAAAAAAAGGAACAAGAAAAATAGATCATCCAACTCCAAGTTCTGTTAGTTTCAGAGATTGTAAAGTAACAAAGGAYCACCAGTGCTTCTGATTTAGGATGATTTTTAGAGTTATTTCATTCAGCTTTCTTTCCTTGGAAACAGTATTCAGATATTTAGTTAAACCATGGTGTCCCAGAATGACAGAATCACAAAGTGGAAACACCACAAATGTCTAAAGAGGTTCCACTATCATAGAATTGCTACTGTGGGGAAAACCCAAGATGATGCTGATAGGTCGCTTATGATCCAATGGGCAAATATCTATTCCACATAATTAGACATTAAAAAAAATTTCCTCTCAATCTAATTATGAACCATTAAAAACCTGTTCACGTGAATCACAGATAGTCAATATATATAAAGGGAATAACCTTGTTCTACAAAGGGCAAGGAAAAATTTCTTTCTATCAGGAAAATTATATTTCATTCCTATTTCAGTGAAAAAAAAGCTCAGACATGCTGTATTGCTACAGGTGAAATTGTCCTTCCCCAGCACTAACCTAAGTGATGATTGAAGTGTATTAATGGACATTTGTACTTTTTATTTTCTTAAAACTGAAAAGTATATTAAATCAGTTTGTAAAAAGAAAATACATGTTATAGAGCGTACTGACACAGAAGTTCAGGCAATCAATTCTTTAAAGATGAGAAAAAAAAGAAGTAATGATTTCCAAAGAAAACTGATACAATCTTTTGTTCATTACTTGAAGAATCTTTTTATATCTTGAGAGTCATAGGGTTTTTTGTTCTTATTTGACATTGTGAAACTTGATGTTTGCCAGGAGCAGAAAATAAAATTTATATAAGCAATTGGAGTTTTTGAGATGTTTATGAGCCACATAGACCAGAAGAAAATAAACCCAAATATTCAGTTTCATTTTTAAGTTAATACACAACCCATTTAAATGTCCAAACGTTCAAATCTAAAGCACATGAATAGCTTACTGCATTTTTATTGCACTATTCATGGGATCTTCAGCTCAGCTGCTAAAACCTCTTCTTCATTAATTGATTCTTGCTCAATTTTGAAGGAAAAAAATCACAAGATAGAGTCAGCTCTTTGGTGTGAACATTGAGACCTGCAGTTGTACATACAGAGGTCTCACTTTTCTGCACAGAATATAGAGTGCTTGAGGTTTTTATGTTACTGTTTTGGAGTGGGGTTTTTAAGCATCTCTTCTTTCTACGTACTTTTCTTAGTATGTGGATTGATTATATCCTGAATACTCATGCATGATAAAAAAGGTACTAGCTAAAACAGAGCAGAAGGGAAAAAGCACAGATCCCTTTCAGTCTGAGACAGACACATGAGCCTCATAATTTAACACATACTCTATTCATCTTTCTCCAGTCAGGATCTTACCATAAGACAGATAAGTATTGAAAGCTAGCTGAACAACAGGTTGGAGTACAAAGTTATCTTGTTTGTCTTAGCCTTAGCTAAGCTTGGCTTCTTTGCTAGTACTGAGGAGTAACAAAGCAACAACACAGAGGAAGAGCTTGATTTAATGATGTTGGAATGATGAATGAGCAATTCATCTAAAGCTTCCTTTTGGTTGGGAGAACAGTCTCAGACCTGTGTGTGAACTACTTTCTGGGCAGCTGGATAATAGGTCAAGGCAATGTCATTCCCTTCCTGAGTTAAAAACAGTACTTTCTGTACTTGAGAGAGATGCGTTCCTTCCAATGGAAGCAAGAAATGCCATGCACATGAGTCAGCCTTGAGTGTCCAGGTGGTGCCATTACTCAGTTTTTGGACACTGTGCTACAGCATATTCATGCACTCTTTCAAACACTTCACAGTTGTGTAAAAGGGAAACATCTTTTCACACTTTTTCTTCTGAATTCTTAAATTCCAGACATTGAAACTTGATTTTGAGCCAGACACTTTTTTATCAGTTTTAATTTCCTCTGAATTTTTTTCAGATGTTCCTATGATTAGATTAAAACAAAGTAAACAGCAGAAGTTACAAAAGCTTTCTCACTGAAAGGAAACAAAAAAGTCAAAGGGATTTCTGTCTCTTCAGTCAACTTTCTGTCTCTTCAAAGTCTACTTTCAGCAAGTTTCCAGGTTAACATCTTGGACACAAGGTTTCTGAAGAGAAATTCAATAATCTACCTAGAGTTCAGCTAGCATACAGGGCCCTGCAACTTTATTGCTTAAAGCAGAAGAAAGAACCTGATTATTTTTAGTTTGGAAATATACTCTTTTTGATAATCCTAAGTATAGTTAAAGTCATAGGAATCTGAACATACCTTAATTAATTTTCTCCAATATGAAAAGTAATACAAAAACTGTATTCTTTTTTAGTTTAACAAAAGTGGGTTGACCTTGGCTGTATGCCAGGTGCACACCACACTTGTTCTATAACTCCGCTCCTCCTCAGAATGACGAGTTAGAGAAAATAAGATGGAAAAAGTCAAAACTTTTAGGTCAAGATAAAAGCAGATTAATTAAGAAAAAGCAGATGCTTGTGCATGGAAGCATAGGAAAACAAAATATTTATTCTCTACTTCTCATCATCAGGCCATGTCCAGCCCCTTCCTGGGAAGCAGGGTCTCAATATGCGTAGCAGTTGCTCTGGAAGACAGACGCTGGCCACAATCAATAATTCCCCTCCCTCTTTTTCCTTTCCCTTCATTTTTATAAATGAACTGAAGTCATGTGCTTTGGAACATCCCTTTGGTCCGTCTGGGTCAGGTGTGCTGGCTATGCCTTCTCCCAAGATCTTGCTCACACCCAGCCTGTTGGTTAAGGAAGGGATGTTGGAGCCTTGCTGCTATGTGAGCACTGCTTACCAGTAGCCAAAACCCTGGTGTGTCATTAACACTTCTCTAGCTACCAGTGCAGAGCACAGAACTGTCAAGGCTGTGGGGAATGTTAAATCTATCTCAGCCAGACCCAATACAATTACAAACGGGGCACTGAATTAGTATAATTATCTCCGTATCAACATCTTGCATCGCTGCAAAGGGGAAAATTTATTCATGGTCACTGGCTAGAGTTAAACTTCAGTTAAAATTTGGAAAAATTCTATGAACCAGTTCTGAATGGGCTATTAGATTTACTTCTTGTTAGGTACTCTTACAAATTCCTTCTGAAATATTAGTGTAATTCATTACAGCAGTTTTCCAGTTGTTGCTATGATAAGTAAATATTGTCTTATTGTTGCTATGTAGTGGGCTTCTGTATATCCCATGTATTTATTGTAGCAAGCCTAAAGAAGGAAAAAAGACTCTGAATTTTCTGATAGACAGTGATACTTCTCACTGATTTATTGACTATCCCTAACACTGTTGCTTCCAATGCCTTTTAATTCTGTGAAAAAATGATGGTGAACTGTGCAATTGCTTTGCTTATRTTACCAAAAAACCCTGAAGAGGCCAAATTCTGGTAAAGCATCATTACCCTCCAAGATACCATTACCTTCCAAGACATATGCTTTAACTCCAGCTCTCAGCTGTCTATCATACTTTATCCATCTTGAAAAAGTATTTCCCAGTCTCTGAACAAAGATTTTCATCAATTAATCATGTTGGAAAACTTTCACAAAAGCTTCATAATCAGAGAGCTACATGAATTTTGCGGGTTAACCTTGATCAAAATCATTATTTATTTTACTAAAGAAGCACTGGAAAGAAAGACCTAAGAGATTTATTTGATTTATCACTGAAAACTCAAAAACAAAGTAAAGAACATTTAGAGATTCAGATAAGACTCTCTAAGCCTACAAAACAGTCAGTATGCTTAAATATTCAGAACAACTTTTTTAAATGGAAAAATCCAGATGATAATTTTATCTGGCTCTAAAAAGCATGCAAAGGCATGCATCATTAAAAGAACTAAAAAAAAAAAAATCCCAAAAAACAGATTTCTGCATTGGCATAGATTCAGGATAGAGATGAGTGAGTTTATGAGGGACAAATTCTAGTTGTGGCTGCAGCAAAGAAATAAGAAAACTGAAATTAAATTTTTTAGTGGTACTTTCTACTCTTACTACTGAAATGTTTTCTACTGTCAAATGTTTAGTCTCTTGTATATCTTCTTATCCTGTTTGGGCAAGAGCTTTCTTGTACTCTTATCCCCCACAAGTACCTAAAAGAAGCTCTTTGACTTGGAAATGCTCAGATCCTATTGCAATACAAACTATTACTAATTATAAACTTGACTTCTTAAGTTAAAAAGAGTTTGCAATATCCATATTGCTCCCTCCTGCTGTATGTGAAAACTCAACACAAGCGCTCAACACAAGCACTTTGTTTCTAAATAAGCAGCCCTTACACATGCTGGAGATTTTGGATGATCAAAAGTAATGATTATTAGTGTCCCCATTTTCTTTTGAAGCATTTCAAGTAGTGCTGGGTTACTTTTTGCTGTGATGTGCATTATTATACTTCTGAGGAACAGATAAATAAAAAACTACTACATCCACATTTGGAAATGTACTTGTGGTTATGAGGAAGACAGTGGAGGACATCAGGCTGAATACTAATTATATTTTTGCAAATAACTACATTGTGCCACATTTTTAATGTAACATAGCTTTGCATTGTATCTGCTGAAAACAGTGAAAAAGGCTTTTACCACGTCTTCTTATTCTAGAGCAAGTCAGGAATCTTGTGTCACAGCTGAAGAGTTGTTATCAAGACTGCTACCAGAGATACCATAAATTCTACAAATGTATTCTACAAATATATTCAATATATTCACTGGGAAGCACCACTGATGTTATTCATTAAGTTTTTCTTACAATACTTTCCTCAAAATCTTAAAAAGTTGCAGAAGAAAAAAAGGAAGGGGCAAGGATAGCAGAACACARTTTAATGCCTGAAATGTAATGGTTAATTTTTATTTCATATTTTCTTTCTGTATTTCTATACACAGCAAAATTGTATGCTGCATTCTTCTGCAGCCACAAGTGCTGTGATACAGTGCAAGGGTGTGTGTGTGTATATAAAAACTGTTATAACACTATTATTACTTGTTTCACAGAACTTTAATTATCATCTATGGAACAGTTAATCTTCAAAAAATAAGATTTGAATAATCCAATGGTAGTTATTTTGCCCACATACCTCATATAATAAAATCTAAATTAATCRGAGTGACAGTTAAAACATTTCATCATTTGCTTGTTTTCAAACATGTCCTATAGTTACTGCAGATACTGCATTAGTGCCAAGCAAATTTACCATGTGGAACCTGAAGCTCATTCACCCATTTTTAGTGCAAGTTTTTAGTCTTAGAGACTATCTCCTGCATGAGATGGGATATGAAGAGACCTCTTTCAGTTCTTAAGGTTTAATATGGTTAGTGACCAACAGCACCACTTTAAGCCTTTCTCCCCAGATATGGACGAATATCAAAGTGTTTTAAAAGTTTTCATTCTAGTGGGTATCTGTCATGGTTTGACACTGGCACAATGCCAGTGCCCTCATGAAGATACCCTCCCCCTGGTGTCTGCTGTGAGATGAGACCAGGAATAAGCAAAGCAGGCTCTCACTTAGTGACAAAGAAAATGTTATTAACTACGCTACAAAGAAAAAAACTAAACTACAAGAGAAAAAGAAAAAAAAACACAAGGAAAATGAAAACTTCACAGAAGCATTTTCCTCCTCCCCCCACTAAATTTCCAATACAATACCACCCCCAAAACACCAACTCTTGATCCTGCACCACCAAACACGGACCAGGGCTGCTTCCAGGGTTGTCTTTTAAGGGTGCCTTGTCCTGTTCCAAAAAGAGCACAGTCTCACGTTTGGGACGCCTGTCCCCCCCATATTTTTCACCCCCTGGGGCCGAGGGGTCTCAACACTGAAACTCTCTTGGCTCTGAGCCACTGCCCCCCACCCTGGACGCAGTCTCTGTCTCACAAGGAACATGGCTCTGTCCATGGCTACAGAAAAAGAGTCCAGCAAAAATGCCACTCCATCTTCTCCATTCCTCCAACATCTCTCTCTCTCTCCCTCTGGCACAGACCTTCATCTCACTCACTCAATTCCCTCTTCATCTGCTGCTCCATTGCAGGAAAAKTCAATGCTCTGCAGAATTTTCATTGTCCACAAAAGGGTTAAAACTTGGGCTCTGCCTGCCCAGAGAGACTCCCACAAGCGGCCGGCCACCTTCTCTCTGCATCTCCTCCCCCCCTTCTTCTCAGCCGTGCTGCTGGCACATGTTATCAAGTTTCAAGGTAGCACAGTCACAAGCGCAGGCTGTACTCTCTCTCTCTCTCTCTCTCTCTCTCTCTCCTAGGGGGGGCTGCCCGATGCCTCCTGCTGTTGCTCCCACCCTTCCATGCCAGGGCCTCTTCACCTCCCATCTCCGTGCAAAGCCCTGGCCTACCTCACCCGGCCGCATGGCTTCCCCTCCCTCGCCCAGCAGCAGCAGCTGGACAGCTGAGAGACGTGAACTCTCTCCCCATCGGAACCCAAGAGAACCTCCCAGGTGGAGAGCCCTGCTTTAACCCTGTGTTCTCAGAGGTGGATCCAGTGACCCACTGGCTGAATAAGCTGCCAATATTAAAATCTGAACATCCATTGGCTTGACCACAGGATGCCTGAAATCCTGTTTCCCGTCAAACCACCACAGTATCCCTTCAGTTCCAACCCATGGAGTAACCTAAGATATCCAACAGTGATTTTCTGGGAGGTTTTGAAAGAGGCAGTAGTCATGGTTCCTGTGGCCCACAGCCACATTCAACTCAGTAAGTTCTGGAAATAAGCACCTCAAATTTAGCAACAGATCCTGGTTGTTCTACAAGATCATCTGATCTAGGAACTACATTTAAGTTAGAACATGTACTTAAAGAGAGAGCTGTGTCATATAGCTGGATGTAAAACATTGCCTGCAGACAAATAATAGTGTAAGCAATGTTATCTTACCTCGTTCATTATAGTCAGCTGACAAAATGATGGAATTTAGGCAACTCAAAGTTTATCCCTTTAAAAGTAATTTTCTAAGACAGGTAACTGAATCTACATTCAGTTCATCTAGGGTGTTTTCTTACCTTCCTGATACAGCCTTTCTAAAGTATTCTTAAAAATGCCTTGTGAGAGGATTTTCTGAAGTATAAATTAGCCTTSACTTCAATTTGAACTCTTATTTCTCATCTCAACCATAGATATAGCAAACAGATTAAGCTCCTTTTAATACTTGGACTGTTGTTTTGTCTCTCTCTAGACTTCTCTGGAGTAAAGAAGCTCAGTACATACAGTCACTGAATTTGGCTGTTTTCTCTCAACTAGGTCCTAACTGTCACTGCACATATTCCATACCTTCTTAAAATCCTAAAATAATAGAACATTTTGAAGATGAGTAAATCCCAAGTGTATATACAGTGCCTTTAGAAACCTCTTCATCTTCTCTTTTTGCTTTGACTTTTATATGGCTGAATGCTGTGCAGTGCTGTACATTCTGTACTGTTACACAACATTCCACACCTTGGCACTGTGCTCAACAGGTATTACAACTTTATTAGATAATAAGTTTGCAGACTGCAAAACAACCTCTGTCACATAAATGAGGGAGGAAGATCTCAGAAACAGTAGCCCCCAAAACTGCCCTTCTATCAGCTTCTTCAGAGACTRTTCTGGGCACAAGTCATCCTTGTTAATAGTAGTTATAAGGAGAGGGCACCTTGAAGCCATCTGTGCTCCATGAAAGGTACATCCACACAACACATCACTGACTGAGTAGTGTTAGCAAATATCATAAACCAATAATTTCCATAGTGAATGTGAAATAATTTTTTTGTTAAAAAATGCTTTTATTATTCCTCCCTCCTAAGAAATAATGTCATATTATTCAGCTGTTATACTAGTGTTTTTTAAATGACAAGKGTTCAAAATAAAACATTTGAACATATAAGGAAATAAAATTATGAATATACATACATATATATTCCTCTATTTGACCAGTTTTGAGGTTCAAAATTCTGCCCATGTCTAAAGCAGCTGACCTGACTAGGTTAAATTCTATACTGGCGTAAATTCACTGAGTTTGCAACAGGCTAGGTTTTTGTTATTATTTAATGGGAAAATAAACATTTACACATGAATTTGTGAAAGGGAATGATAAGAGGGTTGTACAGGTCAGTTTCTTATTAATGAAACAGAGATCCTTTCAACTCTGAGCTACTCAGATGAATCTGAAGCAGGACAGAAGTAACCAAAAGTCATTAACATCTGACAGCTGGGTGATGGCCTATGTAAAATGGCCTATGTGCTCTCAGCCCAGTACATAAAACATCAGAATAATTGGTGTTAATTTGCACCCCTGTTGGCAGTCTTAATGCAGAGGCCAAAGATTGAATGGGCATGAAAATTAAACTATCCTGTCAGCCCTAAAGGTTCTTTCAGGTCAGGATTGAAGTGCATTAACAGTATCCTATAAATGAATTTGCTCTGTCAGTGCTGGGGCTGTAACTGGTGAATAAGCCAAAGACTTCATGAGTAAATTCCCCAGACATTGCTTACACTGAGGCTTTTCCTTCCATGTTTTATTTACTTATTTATTTGAGAGAGAAAATAAATTTACATCAGAAATACAATGGTGGCAGGTTGACCTCCATAGCAAGTGCAACTTACTGCATCAGTGYCAGGATCTGTGGAGAATCACTTATGCATTTTTACAACTGAGAAAACATAAATGGTACTTTGTACATCTGTGCTGATAGAAAAAAAGAATTGACCATGTGGCTAATTAGCCTCATGTATGTTCTGGTCCAGAGTTAACTTCTAGTATAACTTTTAATTTAGGATTGTCAATCCAACAGTGACACAAATTTTAGTGTTTTTTCAATTTAGTGCAATCAGTGTTTAACACCAGGCATGCCTGTTCCTTTCAATCTTAGTTGCACATAAGAAAAAAGTTTGCAGTTAAATTGAAGAGGCATGGGAGATATTAGAAAGATGAATGCCTACACCTTGCCAACTGGCAGAAAACCTGGCTGGGGAGATTTGAAAAAATTCTGCAGTTATGTGGCTCTGTAAGGGAGATGAGAGTGAGTAACACCTCCTCAAATTCTTTTTTGCACAGTTTGTTCACCATTTCTCAGGTCTAGCAGCTACCCAAAAATAATAAAATAAATCTTCTGAAGATTTAATCATACGTTTAGATTTGCTTTGGTCTAAAAGGAAGGCAATCCTGAGTGAGCGGCAGCGTTAAGTAATGCGGATGCGGCTTTCATGTGCAAATTTCTTTTGACCCAGTGAAACAACAGCTCCCAGAGTCTGGACTGATGTCCACACAGCCGGGCCTGCATGTGAATGCAAAGAACTTCATTATAGGCCAAATCTCCGTGCACCAATGAGCTGTACAGGACACTTGCAGTGATACCAGCTTTGTGTGCAGCTTTCTTGCTGTTTCTGTTTCCTGTCTCAAAAGAAGCGGCATCTTATCCGTTGCTAAGCAGTAGAGAAGGGGTCCAGTGTGGCAGGGGAAGCAAAATTTCTCTTTTTGTAAGTGTACTCCTTTCACCCTGACAACTGATAACTTTTATATTACTCTTTTCTTCCATCATCTTGRATTTCACAATAGCTGCCTCAAAATTAGTCTGAATTCTGCTTGCTGTATTGATGAACTCATTGAATGCACACAGCAAACAATATATTCATTGACAGTGGTAATAAAAAAGACCAGTTATTTTCAGCTAAGTGTAGTACAATCTTTTATAGGAAAATTAAAGAAAAATATAAAGAGCMTGAACAATACATATATTTTTACCTTCCTAGCTCAGAGACCAGTACCTCTGTAGTCTCTGTAAAGAGAGTTCCAGATAAGCACTCCAAGCTTTTGTTTAGTTTGAGAGACAGGCTCACAAGTCTTTTTAATTACGCCACACAAGTAGAGCACTTTAACAGATTGGGTTAAGAGTACATCCTGCAGAGCTTCTTAGCAGTTCCTGTAGCTACAGATCTTTTTTAGGTGAGGTGGGAAATGTGAATTTGTATCACATCACTGAGTAATTGAATTTGGATTGCTCAAAGCATATATGTGGGCTGTCATTCCCAAAAGAAGGTTTTATTTCCTACTAGGGAGATTTCAGGCACTCTGCACAATTGGTGGCTTATGGACAACAGGTACATTGACAGTATATTACAAACTTGTTTCAGAATCCTAGATTAAAGAATCTCAAGTTTACATTCCATTTGAATGACTGAAATCTTCATATCCATGCTTCACTGCTTCCTCTTCTGGCCTACAAAACCTGTGGAATGTTCAAGGAGTAGTGCAGTGAGGCATAGACAGACAACTAATTGTTCATTCCAAGCAGAAGGAGGCACTTCTCATAGTGCAGATATTTAATTTTAGAGCTGAGAAACAGAACATACATGAGAATTTGTAGCTGAAAATTATTTGCTTTTTGAGTTACTGATCATTGAGAAACCCTCTCTCAGACAGGTAGCTCAACCTTTGTACAAGAAGCAGAACTTCATCTCTGCAATTTCCTATAGGTGTTGCCTGACTACTTTTGCAAGTCTATCCTTTTGAGAATATAAAGGCATTGCTTTATTAACCCTAGCATTTATGTGTTTGAGTGCCAGAGGAAGAAGCCAGGTGTGCTCTTTGGCTAAAATACTGTTCTTTAAGAGCATAAAACTGAAAAGAAAACACATCAATATTTCTCTTATGGAAATTCTCATGTTTCTGCTGAGTAAAGATTTACACCTAAACAAGAAATTCAAATACAAAGCAAAAGGAAGATCTTTCAGCATATCTTTAAAAAACTGCGCTTTCCATCTTGCAAAATTAGATATGTAACATCAACAACTGCAGTGTACAGCTAGAGGTAGGAGTATGAGGGTCATTAGTCATCAAGCATTTTCTCAAATGAATCACAATTGCATGACCACCTATCCCACCATTTTGTGCTGATCCATCAAAACAATTTATTAGTACTTAACATTTTTSAGTGTTTACTGGATGGGAGTACTTGCTGCTCCAAGGCCATCCAGTGCTCCTCTTGTATGTTCCATTCTGTATGTAAATGGCATAGGAAGACTAGTTCCAAGCACCAGTACTACCTAGTAACAAACACCAGTCCCTGGAAGTACCTCCAGGGAAAATAGGCCCTGTCTGCTTTCCCTCATCTCATGATAAGCACACAGCTATTTTCTGTTCCACTACTCGGATGTCCCTGTGCTTGAACATATGCTGTTGTCTGTCTTGGGCATACATCCAAAGAGTGTGCCTGCAGGCTGTATTCTCCTATAATCCACTGCATGTTCTGAGAAATCATATGATCTCATTGGTTTTTCAGATACCAGAGTTTTAAGCTGTCAGAATTGACCTAGTGTCATGTTTCTCTTTTGCTTTTTTTTTCTGCTAAAGCTGTCCCCAGTCTTCAGGTTCAAGTATGATTGAGTGCACCAGTATGCTTCTGCCACAAAAGAAACAGATTTTCTGGGATCAGACGTAGTATTATATAGACCCTACAAATTTCCAGGCTTGGCAAACTAAATTTCAAGATATACCAGTCTGTCCCCCTAAGAGTTGAATTCAAATTTTRTGTAGCTGGAGACTCAAGACTGTTCTGATATAGGTGATAAAACAGTCCATCACTTCAGTTTTCTTCACTTATGTTATACTCAGTGTACCAATTTGTACTTTTAGTCACAGCTCAAAAAGAAGTAACACTTAAGCCACAGGACTCACAGAATAGAGCTCCCTCCTATGAGTGAGGCAGTTCCCTCCTCTTTTTACCTCTATCCACAGCACATTGCAGCACAACTCTGCACCAGCTGTGTTTCTTAACACAGTGAATGGGCCAAAGGTGAGTTCCACAAGGAAGGACCAGGTACAAAAATCCAGTCCTCTGTTATTACCAAAAGATACTCAATATTTCATATGGTTTCAATGTTTTTGTTTGACACAAAAGCTGATTATGTCTCAGGTTGACTGCTTGAGGGTTTTCTCCAACAACAGCAATACAGCTGGTTGGAGAGTCAGACAAAAAAAATTACCTAGTTGAAAAAAATAAGGAAGAGAAAAAGTGTGACAGAGACAGATTAAGCAGAAAATATCCCCACTCCATTAATTCTTTATACAGTTTTGCCATAAAGAGCAAAAAATCCTTCAGAACCATGCTTAAGCCATTAACCATAACATTTCAGTCTCTCATAACAATTTATATTTGTTTTATTATTTTCTATGTTATATTTTTGGCATTTTAACAACAGTCAACAAAGTTTTCACTAACCATATGTTTTGAGGGTATCTGTGCATACATGTAATAAAAATTACTAGGAATCATATTTAGTATAGGTCTCTGGAACTTCCAAGTCGTACCCTTTTTGTGCAGAAGAATATTTTACTTAATAGATCCCACTGTCACTGTAGGAAATTTTGAGCCCAGCAAAGGAATTTTAAGACCCTTGGACTAAATTTAACAGTCTTTATATAAATTCATTTTATGCAATTCTCATTAAATTATACTTCCAAAACAAAGAAAGAATAATGCTAAAGAGAAACTATGGTGGCCCTAAGTTTCAGATACAATTTTTTAGCAGACATTAAAAAAATAGCTTATGGAAATAAGAAATAAAATACATGAAGAAGTCTGAATATTCATTTACAAGGAAAAAAATACCTTCAGAATACTTTCAGAAACCTTCCTCCTGGATTTTATGCCAAGCATCATGAGGCCATTAGGAAATTCATATATGAAACAGGTTAGAATAGGCTTTATGAAATTTTTATGTATTTACAAAATCCAAACCAGCAGTGAACTTCCAAGAACAACAAGAAAAAAACCCAAAAAATACATCTCTCATTGACTTATAATTCATCAGGAATTTGTTGTTTTCTCCAGAAAACAGCACAAGACTGGGCAAAGATCAATAATTAAAGCTAATCAGATTCTGTATGTTGGCTTCAAAGGGAAAGACTAAAGTGTCTTCAAACCATCTCCTGTATGTGAGATAGTTATATTTGTGAAGGAATTATAGTTATTTTATTTATTGTAGTATTAATTTTTTTCTCTGCATTGATTATACAAGGAGATAAAACTTGACAGACCTGAAGAATAACTGATTTGATGGGCTTTTAATGCCATTATACTCAATCATAGTAGATGCCACAGTATGTGGTCCATAGAGCACTCTGCCTTCTCTTCAACAGCTCCTGGAGCCTTGTGGCTGTATTTGAGGGTAGGGTAAATTGGTGCATATTCTTTACACACTCTAGAAGTGACCAGAAAAGTTTGGTCTTTAGAGCTGCCATGATTAAAATTTCCTTGAGCAAAAAGCAGCATTCAGGGGCTGCCTGTGCAAAGAGTGGAATTTCATCAAGTTCAAGAAGGAGAAGTAAAAAGTCCTGCACCTGGGAAGGAGACATTCAAAAGCTGTCAGAACACAGGCCTGGGCAACTGGGTCAAGGTAGGCCTTGATTGAGTGGTGGAGTTGGACCAGATGATCTTCAGAAGTCCCTTTCAAACTCAAACACTTTGATTCTGAGACAAGTCTAAGCCTAGGTTTTTCTCCTAAGCTTGTCCATAGGAATCAAGTTTTACTACCAGTCCATGTTAAAAACACAATATAGATTCTCCCAATGAGAAATACAGTGTCCAGGATCTTGTAGGACTTGCTTCTACAGCAGTAATTCAACTAACTTTTTAGTGAGGGGGAATTTTTGTACCAAGATGAGAAAGTTGGTCTTGATGAAAGCTTATCTCCAGCCACATGTATCAAGTAGAAAGAAAAGTTGAGTGAACCCAAGACAAATCAAGGCTTAAAAAGGAGAGTAAAATAATGGGAACACTCTTTCCTTTTTGGCAAATAATAAAAATAAAAAATACTGAGAAAACTTGGAATTTCCATGTCATATTTTTAATCCAAATATTTTCCTTAGTGTATTAGGAGTTCAGAGTGAGAAACAACAATAAAKTTATTGTCAACCTGCAGGGAATTCAAGGCATCCTGGACAAAGATGGTGATGATTTTCCTGTTACTATTAAACAAGGACAAGTCACAATTTTTTTGAGATGACTCTCTAACAAGTTAAGCACTGTGTTACAACACCTATTTAAGGACATTGCATTCAGTAAAAACAATCTAAACGTTTTTATTCAATTCACAGTTCATCACATTTTCTTACGGCTATTAGTTGCATAACGCCCACTCCAGAAGTTAATGTATCTTTATTACCTGAAACAGGGATTTGTCTTTGGCACAGAGGTTGTGTCTATGTTTAATGTTGTGCAACTTAGTAGTCCTCCTTTCTTTAAAGGAGCCTATTTTTTCTTTAATTTCTTTTCCTTTCAGGTACCAACAACTTAGCATCAATTGTCAAAATTTCTGAAATTACTACTTTGTGTGGCACCACATACTACTTATTTTAATCTTGGCAAATTGTTCTGTAGTTTGATTGTAAGCTCTTTGGAAAAGGAATATGTATTTGTTGATCCCCTACATTTACCACAAAAACTCTCTTCCAAACTTCRGTCTTAGAGTTCCACCAATGCAGTAGTAGAAATTGCTCTATTTTACCTCTATTTACATCCTTCCTCTGTTTTGCTGTTAAGTTCTATAAGCACCCTTCTGTTTCCTTTTAAAGTTTTAAATTTAATACTCTATGATATTTTTGATGTAAAGTTAACAGAAAGATTTATTAAGCAGGTGGCAAAGGATTTCCTCATGGGATAGTAATATCCAAATGACATAAAATTAAACCACCTAATTAAAAAAATTAAATAAATAAATCTTGTCCATTTTTCTCTTGCTATCCTGCATAATATTTAAGCTTCTGGCAGGAAATGAAAGCCCAAAACATTTTTGAATGAAAAATATTAGTTTTTATCCAACTATGAACATTAGGAAATGCAATTTTGTGACCCCCAAGGGAACCCGAGGTTAGAATCACATGTTTTAGTCTTTTTTCCAGGCTGTATTTCCTGGCATGCTACAAAGACCTCCCAAGATGTATCCCAAAGCTACACACAGTACACACGATGCATTGTTTCTTTTCTAGCCAGCCACCTGCAGCCACAGAATGCTGTGGTTACAGAAGTTACTGAGATCATTTCAGATGAGCTGTTAGACTGTTAGCAAAGCATTTGATTTTTTTTTTTGCAACTGCTCAGCTCTATCCCCCCCAAAAAAATAAGAAAAAAAACAAACCAAAAAGAAACAAGGAAAAAGACCACAAAAATAACCGCAAAGAAGAAAAACACCTAGAAAAAATTACTCTAAGTCAAGAGAATATTTACTGTGTAGAAATTTCCTTTTAGAAGGAAAAAACTCCCACTAGAAAACATGTAAAAGGCTCCACATTCTTCCCCATGGAAGATAAAGGACTACATTACCAGGCTACTGTCGCAGCATATACCACAGCTGAGATGTCCACGATACACAGAATATCACCACACAATTTAAGAAGGCTTTAGGCATTCACACACAGAAAGTAACACCATATCACACTTCAGAAGGCTGCAGGCATCTACCCTTCTTGTTCTTTAGCCCAGCCTTTTATACCCCTGATGTTGATGCACTGCACCTGTGTGCCCTCTGTTCCCTTTGGTGGCTGGTCAGTGCCCCTGGGCACTCCATGGCTCATTGCTGTCAATGCTGTTCACCTGCTTCTTACAGTTGTACCCATTGGGGATGAGGCTGGCCCCAGCCCCACTCCCAATTACCACAAATTGTGTGCCTACAGACTACTTTTCAYGTAGATTCACAATTATATTATTTTAATTTTAAAAGTAGAGTTCTCCTCTTACATTAGTCCTTTTGACCACTGAAGAATTTGGGTATAGAGTTACCAGTATTTGATAATTTGAAGACCAAAATTCCTGAGAGGATTCCCTGAATATTTTATATGATTTTTAGGCCTAATTTTGTTACCTTTGCATCAGTAGTCATTAGTTCTTTGAAACTGTCAAAAATACACCTACTTACCAAAGATTTATCCAACCAAATCGAGCAGATATTTTCTATCTTTCAGACAGTATTGGTCTATCTTAAAAAAACAACATTTCAAGATGAAAAGTTTTAAATTCATGTAAAATAATATATTTTTCTTGCRGAAGGGAACAACGGCAGCTTTCTTGATTCTTTTCATTATTACTATGTATGCGCAGTTTTCAACCCACCTTATCAGCATGTCAGAGGTCACTGGCACTGGCAAAAGTGTGTTTGTGTTATTTAAGCCCTTCTTGTCAGTCATTTACTATGTGATGGTCCTGAGCCTCTGTTAGATTTCCATGTTTAAAGAAGCCTTATTATAATTTTATATGCATCTTAAAATAAATGTCAGAAACATAGATGTTGAAGACTTCCTCATATATTATATACATAAGACATATTCGTGACAAGAAAAGCAGAGATAAGAACAATAATCAATTAAAAACTTATGTGTTTGTATGCAGTGTGGAGTGTTATTCAATGAGATGTTATTAAATTTTTATACATCAAATTATAGTTGCTGATTTTAGTGACCTAATTGTTGTATTTCCATGAATATAAAATGGCCCATTGCAAGAAAGTTTTATTTCCAATAGTAACAACGTAAAAAAACTGGTTTTCCTATTTCTAGCTTTGATGTTTATAGATTGTTTATAGAGAGCTAATAAATTCATCCAGTTCTTTCAAGAATCCAAAACAAAGCTGAGTTTTAACAGAAGTGCTCTCTCCATATCTGTGTGCCAAGCATCTCATGATCCTTAAATCCTACAGCATATATCTACAACCTGGCCTTTCAAACTGTACTGTCCTGGCCTTGTTCAGATTGGTACTGCTAACCAGCATCACTTACCACTAGTCTTAATTCTTTTAGCCATCATATAAACCAAGACCTTTTGTAGCATCCTCCATCCTCCTTCCCATGAAATTCTTTAGCATTTTTGCAATGCAGAGAACCGATTATCTTGGAACTAGTTTGAAATATATGACAACTCTAATAAATGCAAACAAAAAATGTGTTTACTACTTTTATTACACATTTATTTCAGAAGAAGGCAGCATGGGCAAATATGGATAAACTTTGGGTGTAGCCCAATAAGGTCTATTTAAAGTAGCTATGATGTGAGCTTAAAAATATCTTTCAATAATGTAAATTTTTTAAAGGCAGCTATTATTTTTTTAGAGGCCAGATGCCTATATCTATTTTGCATTTATTTATCAGAACACATATTTTTAGCTAAAAGAAAAATTTTAAATGCAGAAAATCAATTCTGATCAGTTTAATCACAGGTTATGATTTGAAAACTTGCTGCAATAATCAATGCATTCAAATACAAGAATATACAAATGAGAGGGAGAGTGAAATTTGTAGTACATGGGTCAATTTAAGACTTGCATAGATCTTACATAACTAAATTCTCTTTGACATCTTTATGGTGTGATATTGTCACAATCAGATTTGGTTTATTGTTTGTACTAGGATGTCTGACTAATTTCAGAGAAAGATTTGTTATGTTTTCTGATCMACAGTCAATATGTGAGATATTTTGCTTCACTCTAGTCATCAACAGTCATTGATGACTATTGCAAATYTTCACTACCTTTCATGCAGCAAAATTATCTAAGAAACTTGAAAATTGAAAGTCTGTGTATTCAATTACAGAAGTTATACATAACAGCATTTTCTCTGAGACTAATAGGAGTAGATGAGCTTATATTTATGGGTAATGCTTCACAAAGCACTCTGAAGGTGTTTTAGAAACTCTTTCAGAACTGTATGTACTCAATCAGTATTTAAGAATCACTAAACACATCAGTGAATTGCCAGGTCTGGAATGGCATGGAGTACTGATTTAACAGAACACAGCAACCTTTTATAACAGCTCTTATTGCCTTTGCAGTTATTTTCTAGGAACAGATGAAATATTATGTTATGGAATTAAGTGCTCTTATGCAATAATGCTGAGTTCAACATCAACCAGAGCAGGAAATATTTAAGCTCTTGTATCTAATTATCCCAAGGTTCTAACATTCCAAGCACCAGGCATAATGATTTGTTTTTTACCATTACTATTATAGCTAAATTGGGGAGTGAGTATTAATTTTTAAAAAAACAAAAAAGTAGGAGAAAAAAGATAGAAACCTGAATAGCAGAAGCCAGGTTTCAACTAGTAAAGTCCAGTCTATCTTGAGTGTTATATTTGCACATAATTTAAAATATTCTAATTTTCTATAGCTGAATATCTACTTATTTTTATATGCATTATTTTAAATTTAGAAGGAGAGTATCACTGTTACAAATTATCTTTATCTTGCTTTGGGTCCTGCTAAGTAACAAAAACATCTTTATATATAATGGTAATTTTTGGAATTATTGTTGCATTTTAAGAGTGAATTCTGACTTCATGTGATAAATAGGTTTGAGTACGTAAGATATAAAAGGACTTCCTGWGTTACTATTTGGGAACAGCATAGAAACTGTCAGAAATCTTCAGATGCAAATTTTCCTAAATATTCAAAGATGATGGATTGTTAGTGTCACACGTCACATTTTACTACTCTTTCTGATGAAGTTTTTTATTTTGTGTTTATGAAAGAAAAATGCCGATACATCCCTTGCTCTTTATTTTACTTGACAGAATAGCCCTTTTCAGASGGAGTTTCACAATTCTTTCTGTTAGAAAAGACACTGGTTCTTTCCAGTGTTTCTAAGAAATGGAAATGACCATAACAGGTTCAAGGCAGCAAAGCTGGTGAAATGCAAGTATCTCCTCCATGGTCTTTCATGGCTGACCCGGTTCTCTCATGGCTTCTTTTTTCCATCTGTGAATGGCATTGCCTGTTTAGGTGGTCCCACAGTGCTACCTGTTTGCTGCCACTTTATTTACGAGCAAGTTTAATTGCTCAGGTGCCCCAGGCAGGAGWAGAACATGGGGAGCGCTATGAAAATGTTAAATAAAAGTAATTTTCTTTGCAATTGTGCACTTCAAACATAGAAGAGGGGCTCTCAGTGAACAGCAAAAACTGTCATACTACTAMTTTAGCAAGCAAACCAGAATGTTTATAGGTAAGGGAGTGAATATTTGCTTGTGATACAACAATATTTTCCTGCTTTTAATAACAAAGCTGTAGGGAGCCCTCCATCTTAATCTCACCTTTACTAACTATTCCAATGGTTACTAACTATTCAAAGGTTTACTTCTTTTTCCTCTCCTTCAGCAGTGATGACAGTTAAGTAATGTATGCAGGTTATGTGAGATTTAGGAGAAGGTGAAAGAARGAAAAGTTCATTTAGAACAATTGTAGACTTCTAAAAGGATGAAATTCAAATGATAGCATAATATTAGTAATACTGATACTAATATTGTATTAGTTTTTTCTTCCTATCTAGGCTATCATCTAGTATATGTTAAATCACTGTCAGTTAACTCAAGGAGAAACATTATCTCATTTGCAATTGTCTCCAAGTGGGGGAAGGCTGAGGGGAGAAGCTTTTGCCAAATGCAGCCCTTTGAATTTCCATGTGTTGCAACATACCATGTCTTGCTTTTATACTGTTCCTACATACATACCTACATATCACAACAGAGGAAAATTTCTTTAATTAAAAATTGATTTCTAAACTATGGTGGAGTTTTTTCCTACATGCATCTGGCTTCTAGAGTTTAGAAGCTGTTACGCCTGAAGTTTGAAAGGAAAAATAGATTGTTTCTGCAGGCTGCCACAGTCTCCTATTTATGGTGGCATATCAGTTTACTGCTCCTGCTGATGGCCCACCTGTCTCCACTGCTCTGAATCGACACTTCAGGACTCAGCACCTACTGTTAGCCACTAAGAAATACTCCCTAAGGCAGGAAAGAGGCAGCTAGCCAAAAACAACATTCACAGCCAGTTAATGAATGTAGAAATTAAAGCAAACAAATAAACAAAAAAAAAATACCCTGGAAACTCAGAAAAGCAATTAAATTGTATGATAAAGAGTACAAGGTAGAATTACAATATAGACTGATAGAACAGAAACAAAACAATTTTATACGGCACTGGATTAATTTTCTGTCCTGTTATGATTTGAATGGTTTATTGTCTTATTCTCATCTCTCACTAGCCTGATGTCCTTAGTTTTCATGTAAATTATATTGAGTGGAAAACAGCCTTCAGCTCTGAGGTTGTTTGTAGACATCAGATGGAACATTAAAAAGACAATTCCTTTTTTGTATGGAATTTTTACCCAGAAGTAGAAGGTGCTTTTGAGGTTCATAAATTCATAAATCTTGTCACTTTCTCCTATAAAGTGATACCCTGAGATAAGAAAGAAAGAAAAAAATTAAGAAATCGTTATCTACTAGGAAGGTTTTAAAGCACAATCTGGTTTAGCACAGATGTATGACCTGACACAGTGAGTTTTGAAGCAGCTTAAAAGATTTCTCTTGATTTCAGCAGGAGTTTGGGTCACCTATCAGCACAGTACAGAATTCTAATATTACCTGAATGGTAGGGGGAAAAATCATGTTTATTAAGGTTCTCAGCTCAGCAAGAGCTCAGCAGGAGATGAGAGTCATTCATTCTCAGGATCATTGGAAGTATTTTGCTTTCCTCCCAGCTCCTGCTGAACTAGAATATGCTGGGAATTACCAGCTATCATCTGGTAGAAAGCATATTCCAGCTCTTGCTAGTTTTGAAGCTTCTGAACTCTAGAGATATTTCACTTATGAGAGATGAGGACATCTTCATCTCGATGAGTTTTGCATGCAGTGCAAAAACCTGTGAGCTAGAGCTTGCAGATTTGCACCTGACTGGTGGATGCCAACATGTTTCAGGATTTATTGAGCTCAGGCTCTTCACAGTCAGACCATACTGGCTCCTGCAAAAGTTATGACCATTACTTTTCATCAGTCATAGTCTTGTCTAGCTTCTGCTGTGAAGAAAATCYTAGCTGTTGCTTGGAACTAGACTGCCTTCAGAGGTCCAGAAGAAATTCAGCTGGAGTAACACATCTTACTGATTTGCTCCTGATATGCATATTCAGTAATTTACTGCAGAAGTGTTGGTATGTTAACGCTCTAAAGAGTTGCACACCATCCATCGCGTACRGCCTTACTATACACTGAAGGTACAGAAGAGCCATCAGGATGTGAAAATAATTAAGTGAAGAAATAAAAAATATTTTAATGGAATTGCTAATGAATAATGCTGATTTTATTTTTCTGCCTACATTCATATTATACAATAGAGGCTTGGGATTGGGCCAAGTGAATGTATTGCTACTTCATCCAAATGAGAGTATATTTAGGTATGCATTTCATGAGTACAAAAGCAAGAATTAGAGTTGCCTTTTGCAGCACTAGTGATAATAATTACTCAGATTAGTTCCTGAACTGAGATAGATTCTTTTTGGTTATTGTTTTTGGCAGAATGTGGAAGGAACTAATGCATACATGGTCACTAATACATACGTAAGAGGTCACTTTACATCTGAGCAGCTTACTACTGTTATGCCACTGCAGCAGAGAACAGAAATCATGTTGTTTCTCTCACTAGGAAGCACAAACCAACAGCACCTATTCCTGGTTTTAAAAGAAAGAAAACCCAAATCCCAAACCCCCACCAAACTTGGCTCTTTGCCTTAGTTTTATGGGAAAGAAGAGCTCTAGGATGTTAGCTACTGCATGCTAGGCACTGAAGAGAGAACTCAGGTGGTCAACTACCACTCTCCTTTGAGATAAGTACCCTTAATTGCATCTTCTCAGTTAATGATAAAGACAAAACTCAGTCTTCCACTCCTTTCTCCAGGGGGCCACACGTAGAGACTGGGGAGGAGTTGGAATAACTGGCAGCAYAAGGGAGGAAGGGGAGAACCAGGGCAGAACCATTACATGATAGGGRGGAACAGAACAGTCCAACTTATACAGACACGACACAACAAAGACTATCGCTATTCCATTTCAATAAGCTATAACTACTCAGAAGAGGTTTCAGGCATGATTACATAGGTGTAGAGCTGCAGCCAAAATGGTGCTCATCTCTCAACATGTCCCAGTGGACACTACAACATACTTCTGGTAGGTATCATAGTTGTGGGGCTTCTGTGATGGTTCCCAAATGCAAAATCCTCCACAGCAGGTGAGAGTCTTAAGATTGACTTTGTCAATGACGAGTCAGTTTTTTTGCGGCACAGTGTTACAGAATTTGCTGTATAAAAATAATGAACTGAGATTACAGTACTGATTTGTTCACTTCAGTGTGCATTTGCCAGTCCATTTACACTGTGCATTCTCAGAGTTTCTGTAGTCATACTAAATACATTGTCATTGCCTTAAAAAATAATGGCAGCAAGGATAGACAAAATGGTTCTGAGTCAGCTGTTCTTCATGCATATTGATTGCAAATGGCAGTTTGTGAGGGCGAGCAGTGGGTAGGGAGCTAGGCACTAGGAAAAAAGAGAACCTGAAGATTCTGAAACAATCAACCTGACACTTAAATCAGTGATAACCAGATCAATGACTGCTGAAGCTTTCCTACAAAACAGAATGAAAATTTTCTACCTCCCCATATACCCAAATTACATGACAGCAGCCTACAGGTTTTAAAGAGAAACAATTTCAGGTAGGTCCCACTGCATGGCTCTTGTCCCACACATTGTTTTTGCATAAAAATATTTTATTGTATTACTGTTAGCAATCAACAGCTCAATGGCCCTTTCAGAGAAACAAAAATCAGAAAGGAATTCATCCAGTAAAAAGGCATCTTCTAAATAGCATGGTTCAGGTACAAACACCCTTTGTCATAAATTTGTTGGAGATGTTGCAGTCTCCAAGCCTGTCTGGCATGCATTACCGTTCCCCAGTTGCAGTAAATCTACAAAGTGAGATCCCCAAACATCCTTTGGTGTGATCTTTTAATTTACATGAGAATATTTGGCCAAAGTATGTGTCTCAGTGAGACTTTTAAAAAATGGATTCCATGTCCTACCACATGCAAGTGCTGAATAAATTGCTTTCCATTTTAGAGATGAGATTTGTGCTGTTAGCTTGCYATTGGAAGCATTGCAAAGAGGATCAAGTTCTTTGAAGCAAGAGTGAGAAAATAGGCTTATAAATGAGAAGCTGAAAACAACGTCTATGTACTGGGCATGACTGTGTGATGGTCTACTCTGGGCTGCATCTTCAGGGATTTGGTGTTTCACAATATGATGTCTTGACAGTACATTGCAGATGTGTTCTGAAAAGGCTGTGCAGCATCTGACATGCTTTTGCTTATGTCAAGCTTTGCAGACCTCCAACAAAGCTTTACAAAACAGTTTCAGTTCACGTATGATTTTAAATCTGATTAAAGAACACAACACTAGATGTCAAATAAGGAGAGAAAGCTTTAAATTTAATTTGAGTGATCTCTTGCTTAGAACTGCACTAGAAAAACCTCTCCTCAGTTGTAATTCTGAGTTAGTAACTTGGTATGCCAGCCAGTAAGACTCAGGTTTTCCAGAATCAATATTGCAGTTATTGAGTAATTATAGTACTTGCTTGGGAAGATGGACAGTGTGATATTTGTTCAGGGGCTGATGAGTGATAATGGTGTTCAATGAAAGACGATAATTGAAAACAAAATTATCTTAATGCAGTTGACTGACACAAAAGAAAGACTATAGTCTTTAAATCAAAACACACTTTTTCTTCTTGATTATCAATACATTAGCTAAAAAATAGCAACCAGCAGCACGACTTTTAGAGGGTAATATACCACTTGAACTTCTTGAGATCATCAATAAAGRCTCTTTAAATGCTAATGCTCTTAGAAAAGCATTTTCTCACTCAAGGTGTTCTTACAGGCTATTACCAATCAGAAATAAGAGGAAGTGTCTGCATTTGAAAGCTAAGAAAGTTAAACTTCCTTTCACTCTTCCGCAACTTTTAGCAAGAACTCATTTAACATATGTCATTAGTCTGTGCAGCACACACAGTGTGTATTCCTCATCTTTCTGCTACTGCATATACACATTAGGGAGTTTGTTTTGACTCCATAGAATTCTTGCAAGCTTATCAAAATGCTTCCAGTCAGTAAGCAAAACAGGATGTCAGAACATTCAAAGAATATTGCAAAATTACTTAGTATTGTAGACTTTGGTAATACAGTCATACTCTTCTCAAGAGGATGAGAGCCTCACCTAAATATGAGAGGAGGAAAGCCATGATTTGCCACTCTAGTTTCATGGTATTTCCCCACTCCCTAGTAAAGCTGTAAG
The DNA here is from genome assembly GCA_014549065.1 of Cardinalis cardinalis. Taxonomy (NCBI): domain Eukaryota; kingdom Metazoa; phylum Chordata; class Aves; order Passeriformes; family Cardinalidae; genus Cardinalis; species Cardinalis cardinalis. The sequence continues at coordinate 1,556,771 of JACDOX010000097.1, forward strand.
TCAGCAATCAAGTATTATTTCCGTGTATTTAAATACATGTAGCTGGGCAAAATACTTTGTCAGGATGATGGCCTCCTCTGAAACTTCAGCCAAAAATGTACTTGGAGAAAAATGCTAGTTTCTATGCAGACTAGGCAACCAAATAGAACAAGGACTCTTAAAACCAGCAAATTTCTGAAGTCTTGTCCCAAGAGGGAGAGACCAAGAGTGTAGCTGGAATACAGCAGAAGAGGAACTGTGGAGTGGAGAATAGATTGTGGCTGGTGACCTCTGCTAATTCCSAACTCTTGTCAACACACCCAAAGATGGGCAAAGTAAACAGCATGGATATGTTACTGCTGCTTGTTTGTTGCCCTGGGCAGGTATCTGCTTTTTCTTTGACAACACMGTTGGCAGGAACGCCAGATATACTCTTATTATCTTGATAGACCTATGCCCTGGCTCTAGCAAAAATGAGCGCCACAAGGGTGTCTGTACTTCTGCTGTAACTAAGAGGTCACCAATGTCCCATGRTCTACTCATACTCTGAGCACAGAGGGGAAATAGCTCCTCAGCCTGCCCCTCCCTAATGCTTATCTCCTCACCTTGTGGGTGGTATGAGGGCATCTAGGCCACCTAAAAGGATGGTCTAAAATCCAAGGTTACTCTACCAGTGCCCTTTGCTAGAGAAGACTTCATTAAAAGAAGGCAACCTGCCCATTCTAACACCTTGGTTTTCAGCAGATATGYGTCAGCCCCTTCTTATAAGAAGCCACAGAAGAGTCAAAGGCTATACATCCTAATAACTCGTTAGACACTCATTTTCAATGATAAAATTAAATATGATACATATTGTATGTATGTATGACATTATGGAAGAAAAAATAAGGAAAGAGTTCCCAAATTATAAAGCTGCTATTTCTCTCACTGTTTTTTCCCTTGATGGTTTATTTGTGTTTATACAAGATCATTATTGCTCTCAATTTCTCATTATATTTTCTCTCGATTCTGCAGTAACAAACTGACTGAATCTCTCTATTTTTTAAAATCATCTAGACCAGCAGACCCTTAGGGTATCTTTTTTAATATGAAAAGCAGCTGAAAAATTGCTGTAGTAGTTTACATCTAACAGAAACAAGCATTTTATTGTTATGTTTATATTGTTTACTGAAATGAATACATGACCCATGTATTATCAAATAGCAATATTTTGTTCTCGAAGAAGGTAATAATATTTACTTTTAACATAGCTAAAATTAGAAGACAGAGCCCTTATGGATAAGGTGGAAGATGATTTTCTTTCTGAGGTTAGGTCAATGGACTGGGAATTAGTTTTAGGAAACCCCTTTCTGCCTAGGGGAGAACAAATTTCTTCTCCTGTGTGCATTTTCTAATACATTGGAGTGTAAGATATTCACAGCCAAAAACTTGCAAAAATCTTGACAGCTAAAATACTTTCCATGCAAAACTTAACCTGGTGAATATTTCAAAAAGAATGACCAGATAATCTTGAAAGGTCCCTTTCTATCTCAACCTTTTTTTTTTAATTCAGTGATTTCGTATCCTTCTGTTCAGAAATTGTAGTTCYGTACATGTGAGCTCCAACTTCTTTCCTTTTCCTTTTTCTTACACTTCATTTATAGACTATTAGCCAATAGGTCACAGACTTGAAAATTTGGCAATATGAGTTGGCGTCCTTTTAGGAAACTGAAGAACAGAATCTGAGTTTTGCATTTCTTGGATGAGCCACCCTGTCTTTGAGCTTGTTGCATAAAAGATGGAATAGGTCTTGATTTCATAGTGAAATTTGTTTTCCTCATTTTTAGTTGACTATTTCTCAGCTGAAGTTAGGCAGGGAACTTGAACAAAAATACACAATTATTTTAAGTGACCATAAATTGCTTCATCAATTAGTAAACTATTTGCCAAAAACACTGTTAATGATCAATTTGACCAGTTCCAAAATAATTTCTCATCCATTTTAGGCTTTCCATTTACATGGTCTCAGGCACCTGTTGTCAATTGTGCAACTTACAGATGATAGCTTCTATTAATTTATAAGACAAAATAGAGCTTATAGATCACTTATATTTTGTGTAAATTATTAACCATATGTGTAGATTTATTTGTATACATCATATGCCTCTTACAATCTGTTCTCTGCAGAACATCACAAGTCAGAAAATAATACCTATGATTAGTATGCCAGACTTTATTATCACGAGTATGACTTTTATAAAGTTAATTATGTCAAAAATTGTGTAAACCAGAGTTAATAGTTTTTTCTTAAACTGATTCAATTTTCTCTAATAAAAAATAGTATACTACTGTGGGCTTTTTTTTCTGATGCTTTAATATTGAAAATCCATAGAGCTGTTTTGACAGATGAACAACACAATTTTGTAACAGAATGGAAAATTTTAGAAACTGGATAGCTGATAAAAGATGAGTGGAACCAGGGAGGATTGATGTTATAGCTGAAGGCAGCATTAGAGATTAGGTACTCATTTGGCTTTTCAGAAGGCCTGGTGACTCATTCCACATAAATGAAGTTTGTGATATGTAATGAAATGCTTTCTATCTTCACTGCAAGCAAATTAGCACGTATTTTGTGGGGAGAATATTAATGTTATCTTGCATGTGTTTCAGAGCAGGAACACATTACCAGAGGAGATTTGAAAAGAATTTCACTTTTATAATGTCAGGTGGTAAAAGCTTTAAAACAAGGTCACCTTTGTAAAGTAAAGACAAAAAATTAGGTTATAAACAAGCCATGCCTAAAAATATATTCAGTTTGTTTCACTGACCAAGTGTAATAGCTTGTTGCCTCAAATTGTAGATTTTCTTCACCAAGAATGATTGTCATATGTTCAGAATGGAATCTGTGAAGTTGAGCTATTAGAAAGCCATGGTTTGGTGAAGGAGAAGGGATAAGAATCTCAGTGGGCAAAGTAATTTTATGCCATTAAAGGAGAAAACCAGACAGTCAATTTTACAGCCTTTTCTGTTCCACATTGGAAAGCAATACTTCTCTTTCTTTCTTTCTTTCTTT